>PVKV010018394.1:0-44944 GCA_004027835.1 Alouatta palliata
TTTTTCTTAATTTTTTTTTTTTTTTTGACGGGTTTCACTCTGTTGCCCAGACTGGAGTGCATCATTGCAATCTCGACTCGCTACAGTCTCTGCCTCTCAGGTTCAAGCCCTTCTCCTGCCTCAGCCTAACGAATAGTTGGGATTACAGGCACGCACCACACGTCCAGTTAATGTTTGTATTTTTAGTACAGATAGGGTTTTGCCATGTTGGCCAGGCTGGTCTCCAACTCCTGACTTCAAGTGATCCGCCCCCCTTGGCCTCCCAAAATGCTGGGATTATAGGCGTGAGTCACCACACCTGGCCCTGGGCCTAATGTTTTTCAAGCAGCGATGAGAAGCTTCTGTGAAGTGGTTTTTAAGCCTTTGAGGGAATTACATAATGATCTATGTCTTATGTTAGTTTCTTCACGAGATGGGCCGATGTCTCCTCAGACAGTGTTAACCTTTCTTTTGCCTCAATTTCCATACTGCTGTTCCAACCCTCCTGTCTGCCTCCTGCAGGCCGTAGCAAGCACCCTAGGACAGAACCATAATCCAATTTTACCCCATTTAAAAAAAGTGCGGTAAAACATACACAACATAATATTTACCACCTTAACTGTTTTTAAGTGGATAGTTCAGTGGCATTAAATACATTCACGCTAGCAACCATCCATCTCCAAAACCTTTCACCTTGTAAAACAAACTGTACTCACTAAATGCTAACTCTCTATCCTTTCTTTCCCCAGGCCCTGGCCACCACCATTCTGCTTTCTGTCTCTGTAAGTTTGGCTACTCTAGGTACCTCATATAAGTAGAATCATACAATATTTGTCTTTTTGTGTCTGACTTATGTCACTTAGCATAATGTCCTCCAGGTTCATCCATGACATAGCCTGTGCTGGAATCTCTTTCCTTTTTAAGACTGAACAATATTCCATTGTATGTATATGCCACCTTTTGTCTATCCATTCGTCTGACAATGGACAGTTGAGTTGCTTCCACATTTCTATAATCCATCTTTATAGCCGTACGACTTCCAATAAAATGTTTTGCTCATTACTCAGGATAATTATTGAACTGAAGGAATCAATACAGTACATAAGTGGTAGTTAATTAAAATAGTTTAAGTCATTGATGTAGCACACATTCCAAACCAGAACTAGTTGTCAAAGGCAAAAATACACCTTAGCCTACTTTCCTGGGGATAATAATGTAGTAAAGATCGCTCTCTACCAGAAAAAAACCAAAGTTACAAGGCTATTGACAATGAGGACTCCATATTGCTATTATAAAAGACAGTCTGGGACTGCCTCCCTTTCATGAGGCAGTAGTATCTGTGGTCCTTTCGCTTCAGGGTCTCCTCCTCTATTCTCTTTTCGGAGGTGCTAAGCCCGACTCCTCCTGGGCACCCAGAGTTGACAAGTCTTTCAGAGACTCAAGTTAAATAAATTCACTCATAGCAACTGCTGCGTAATCTAGAATGCTGATTTACTCATGATGAAATAGAACAGTGTTAAACATATTTTTTTCCCGTAGACAAACCTACATGAGAAGCCATATTATCACAGGATGTTGCTTGTTAAACTTGGATCAGGACAAACAAGGGCAGATTAAAAATTAATGATGTAATCATGAGGCTTTGTATCTCCACAGTATAGGGATATTTGCGTTCAAGAGAATGGATTAGTTGTGTTCATAGGCCAGGGTACCTTCTCCCCTAGACAGTGCAAGAGATTCTTCTCACCTTTTGTTTTCTGATCATTCCCTGCACCTGCTGTTGGCTAACCCTTTTTTGTTAACGCAGTCAATTCTCAGGCAATGAGTTAAAGTAGATTGAAGCTTTGTTCATTACACTTGCGTTCTAAGCATGCCTCCCAGTACCCTAGTCAATCATTTCTTATATTTAGTTTCTAGGGTGCCAAACTTCTGCGGTATGTGTTAGTTTTGTTAACTGAACTCTCACAGGGTCATATTGGGCCACGACTTGGTAGGGGGAGAGAGAACATTATGTTAGTGTAAACATAAAAACTCTAGGATTCTAATCAGTTAAAAATGACCAATTATAGTCCTCCTTTTCAGACATTGAGAATCAGTGTATGCAGCATATATGTGTATTGTGAACACCTGACCTCCTCAGAGTTATTGCAAATTCATATACATGTTAAATAGTTTCTATAGACTGATAAGTAGTAACATATGGCACAGATATACTGTCTTGCAAATTGTATAAATCCAGGTGTGATGAATATAAATTATTTTATATAGTATTACTGAACTCATGGTAATTTGGAGTGTTAAGTGCACATTTTCTCAATCTGTAGATTCAAAAAGGACACTACTTTCTTGTGAAATTTTATTTATTTAACATGCTAAGCACTGCTCTAAGCACTTAAAAAATATTAACTTGTTTAATTTTCCTAACACTCCTATGAGGTAAGTACTGTTACTATCCCTATGTTACAGATAGAAAAGACAGTCTGGGACTGCCTCCCTTTCATGAGGCAGTAGTACCTGTGGTCCTTTCACTTCAGGGTCTCCTCCTGTACTCTGTCTTTTTGGAGGTGCTAAGCCCGACTCCTCCTGGGCACCCAGAGTTGACAAGTCTTTCAGAGACTCAAGTTAAATAAATTCACTCATAGCAACTGCTGCGTAATCTAGAATGCTGATTTACTCACAATGAAAAGTAATAGTGCGAAACATATTTAGCACTGAGGGGCAGAAACTGAGGGGCGGAGACATTATTACACATGCTGGGGTCATATGGTAAGCGGAAAAGTCTGGCTCAAGGGTCTGTGCTCTTTACGACTGGCCATCCCAACTTTCTGTAAAGAAAGAAGCATCTTCATGTACTAAAAGGACTGGGAATTTCAAAAACTTCATGGAAAAATGGAATTAAAAGATAATAATTTAAAATATAAACTTGATTTCTCAACATAAGATCCATCTAGTTCAAGATACTTTTGTAAATGATGATCCTAGCCATTTAGTTCATCCATAAGGGAATGAGGGTCCTAGGAATTTAACCATGTCAATGCTGTCTTTTTTTTTTTTTTTTTTTTTTTTTTGTGACAGGGTCTCACTCTGTCACCCAGGTTGGAGGGCAGTGGTGCAATCATAGCTCGCTGCAAACTTGACCTCCCAGCAATCCTCCCAATACATTATTAACTGAAGAAAAATGGGTGCCCTTTGCAGATTGTTTTTTTTATTTTTGAGACAGAGTCTTGCTCTGTTGCCCAAGCTGGAGTGCAGTGGTGTGATCTTGGCTCACTGCAACCTCCACCTCCTGGGTTCAACTGATTCTCCTGTCGCAGCCTCCCAAGTAGCTGGAATTACAGGCACGCACCACCATGTCCAGCTAATTTTTGCATTTTCAGTAGAGACAGGGTTTCACGATGTTGGCCAGGCTGATCTTGAACTCCTGACCTCAAATGATCCACCTGCCTCGGCCTCCCAAAGTGCTGGGATAACAGGCATGAGACACTGCACCCAGCCCAGATTTTTTAAAGAGTAGGAAACAAAAAGAAATCAGAAGTCAGATCAGGACTGCAAGGTGGATGTTCAATGATTTCCCATCGAACACTTTCAAAATTGTCCTTGTTTGATGAGAGGAATGAGCAGGAATATTGTGGTGGAGAAGGACTGTCTGGTAAAGCTCTCTCTGGTGTTTTTCTGCAAAAACTTTTGCTAACTTTCTCAAAACACTCTCATGATAAGCCATTGTTATCATTGTTTGGCTCTCCAGAAAGTTACCAAACAAAATGCTTTGAGCATCCCAAAAACGTGGCCAGGCCCTTTGATCTTGACGGGTCTGCTTTTGCTTTGATTGGACCACTTCCACCTCGTGGTAGCCATTGCTTTGATTTTGCTTTGTCTTAAGGATTGTATCGGTGAAGCCATTTTTCATCTCCTGTTACAGCTGTTCAAAGAAGTGCTTCAGGATCTTGACCTCACTTGCTTCCATCGAACACCCCGCTCTTGTCTGCAGGTGATCTGGGCATAACAGTTTGGGCACCCATTGATTTGGAAGTTTGCTCAACTTTAGTTTTTCAGTCAGAACTGTGTAGGCTGAACCAACTGAGATGTCTGTGGTGTTGTCTATTAATTGCTGGTCCTCTACAATTAAGGCACAAACAAGATAAATTTTTTTCCTTGGAAATTGACGTGGATGGTCTGCCGCTCGCTGCAGGCTTTATCTTTGACATCATCTCGTCCCTTCTTAAAATGAGTTTTCTATTTGTAAAACTGCTGATTTCTTTAAGCCATTGTCCCCATACACTTTTCATAAAGCACATCAATGATTACACCATTCTTCCACCCAAGCTTCACCATCACTTTGCTATTCTTGCCTCAATTTTAGTAGAATTCATATCAATCTGATAGGGGCTCTGGTCAAACTGATGTCTTATCCTTCTTGTGCCTCAAACTAGATCCTTTTCATACATGTTGTAACAAGTTAGTATGATTGTTTTGGTGGAAAAATATTTTAAAATGCATGTGTAGTTTTTTTATAATACATATTTTTCATGAACTTGTTGAAAACCCCCTCATACAAACACTATGAAATAAATCCACAGCTTGAAATTTTGAGTAAAAAGCAGTTGGTGTACAGGTTTGGAGGTGCGGCAAGAAACTCAACCAGGTCTGTCCCTTAGGGTCAGCAGAATACATAGCTGAACACACTATGTGCCTTTTTAAAAAGTATTATTTTTAAAAATTTTGTTATTATTATTATTATTATTTGAGACAGAGTCTTGCTCTGTCACCAGGCTGGAGTGCAGTGGTATGGTCTCAGCTCACTGCAACTTCCACCTCCCGGGCTCAAGTGATTCCTGCCTCAGCCTCCCAAGTAGCTGGGACTACAGGCATGTGCTACCATGCCTGGCTAATTTTTGTATTTTTAGTAGAGATGAGGTTTCACTATGTGGGCCAGGCTGGTCTCAAACTCCTGTCCTCAGGTGATCCGCCCACCTCAGCCTCTCAGAATGCTGGGATTACAGGTATGAGCCACTGCGCTTGGCCTATTTTATTTTTTTAAGGCAGAGCTTGCTGTGTTGTCCAGGCTGGTCTCAAACTCTTGGGCTCAAGCCATCCCCCCACCTTGGCCTCTCAAAGTGCTGGGATGACAGGTGTCAGCCACTTCACCCAGCCTACTTTTTGTTTTCATCAAATAATATATACACATAGTCTTAAAGTCCAATTGTACTCAAAACTTCTAATGAAAAAACAATTCTAAGTTACCACCTCCTGAGCCCCACTTCCTAGCATATCCTTCTCACTAAAGGTGGGCACTCTCAGCATTTTTAACTGTTACTTCTATTCTTTGCCCACATATTTTTAAATAATATGCATATATTCTATATCTCTATTCAACTGTTTTTGAAATTTATTTCCTGTTATAATCAATTAGGATTTTCTCTCTCTTATATATGTCATTTATCTTCCCATTAGTTAGAACACAATTCTTGCCAGGCATGATGGTTTATGCCTGTAATCCCAGCACCTTGGGAGGCTGAGGCATTTGAGACATGGTAAAACCCCATCTCTACTAAAAAAGTACAAAAAATTAACTGGGTGTGGTGGCGCATGACTGTAATCCCAGCTACTTAGGAGGCTGAGGCAGGAGAATCGTTTGAACCTGGGAGGTAGAAATTGCAGTGAGTGAGACTGTGCCGTTGCACCCCAGCCTGGGCAACAAGAGCCAAACTCCGTCTCAAAACAAAAAAGAACAAAAAGAAAACAAACAAACAAAAGAATTTTAAAAACACACAATACTTTGTTAAATCAATAGTGTTTGCATGACTACACTGTTATCCACCTATAACTATGTAATTATTATTTGTGTGACATGCCTAAATATCCCTGTAGAGATTTTTATTTTCCCTGTAGAGATTTTTTTAAATGGAAAAGAAAATGTCTAACATATTAAAGTTCATTGTGTATCTTGTGGAAACTCTTTCTACTTATGTATCTATGTATGTGTTCACTGGGTCAAATATAAAATATATTTTTTACCGTGTACTGAAAAAGTGTGAATGCTTTGGAGATGGGGTCTTTGAAGAGGTGATCAAGTTAAAATGAGGCCATTCGAGTAGACCCTAATTCAACCTGCCTGGTGTCTTTATAAGAAGACGAAAAGATGCCAGGGATGCGTGTGCACAGAGAAAAGACCATGTGAGAATATGGCAAGAAGGCAGACATGGCTAGCCAAGGAGAGAGGCCTTGGAAGAAACCAGTCCTATTGACACCTTGATCTCAGACTTCTGGCTTCCAGAACTGTGAGAAAATAAATGTTGTTGCTTAACCCACTCAGTCTGTGGTATTTTGTTACAGTAGCCCTCACAGACTAATAAAGAAGGCTTGTATGTCAATGGGCATCTGGAGATGTCTAATCATTGCCTTGCCATACCTTTGACATCCTTGCACTGGTCTTGATTTGTCTTACTCCCTTGGCAAGGGCACGCACTGGGCTAAACGCAGCTGTGCCTACTACATGCCTATACCCATGCAGCTGAATCTGGATGGAGACTGTCAAATAAGCCAGTCAGTTTGTTGTAACTGAAATTCATGACTTGAGCCCCCAGATCTCCAGTGGGTCCTTAGTGCTTCTGGGTAATGAGACTACACATCCCTGTTCTGACCCCTCTCCACGTCCTCCACACAATTTCACACCATTGCTCCTCTCCACCGCTTAACACCTCCCTTCACTTCCCCTTTCTCAATTTAGGATCTTGCTTCATTTGATTCACTGAGAAAAAACAAAACACATATTCAAGGTCAAGGGCGAGATGGAAAGTCAGACTCTGGTATTTCCTAGCAGGCAGGGAGTGAGAGAAGGAAAACAGACCCACTTCATTCATTAACTTTTCTCCAAGAAACAAAAAGCCTTGAAACTCAAGACATGAACCTCAGAGTCTTTAATCCCAAGGAAAAACAAAACTCAATTCAGGATCAAGCTCCAATATCGAGAATCGCCATTTATGGTTTCTGAAAACATAAATCACCTCTCAAAAAGCTACTGGAAGAAAGGGATGAATTCCCAGCAAGTTGCTGGCGAGTAGGACAGCAAATCCAGTTTTTAAAATCAATTACAAAGCCTCAAAATACGCCATTTTAACTGCTTTTAATTAGCCAAGTTATCTCACTTAGATCCAGTTAGGGTCGCTCTACCTGAAGAGAAGATTCACCCCTTACTCCTTCACCTCCCCCCAATCCTAGTTACACTGTGAGGCTTTCCTCAAAAGAACCTCCTCTTCCTCTTTCAAAAACAATACAACAAAAAACTCCCACTGTTCAAAATTACTCAGTTAATTAAAGTCAGTAGCCCTGTAGCAACTGTGGCATTTGACTTTACCACCCTACATTCTTGTGCCTTGAGAATAAAAAACGGTTTAGGTTAAGCCTCTCATTCCCTTTATTTATTTATTTTTATTTGTTTTGAGACAGAGTCTCACTCTGTCGCCCAGGCTGGAGTACAGTGGCACAATCTCGGCTCACTGCAACTTCCGCCGCCCACATTCAAGCGATTTTCCTGCCTCAGCCTCCCCAGTGGCTGGAATTTCAGGCATGTGCCACGACACCCAGCTAATTTTTGTGTTCTTTGTAGAGGCAGAGTTTTGTCATGTTGGCCAGACTGATTTTGAACTCGTGACCACAGGTGACCCATCCGTCCTGGCCTCCCAAAGTACTGGATTACAGATGTGAGCCACCGTTCCCCGCCTCATTCCTTCTAAATATTTGCAGTGTGCTACAGTGGAAAAATCTCCTGGAATTTATCAGATCCTCGAATAAGAGAAATGCCTCCTCTCCCTGAAATTCTCCAGGCATCATTAAAAACTTACCACTTCTCAGTAACTCAGAAGAAAGGTGAGCATCATCTTTGACCTTCTTTGGTAGATTTGTTGATTCAAGTTCTGTGTATATGCCACACTAAATGCTGGGCCTGTAGAGGTGAGCAAGACAACAGTGGTCAGGAAAGGCTTCCTGGAGGAGGTGAAGGCAGAGACTCTTAAGATAGAAGTTGACTGGAATAAGTATCAGAGGTGGGCAGGAAGATTGGCAGGGCTAAAGGAAGAAGAACTAGAGCAAAGAATCAGTATCAGAAAGCAAATTGCCAAAATATCTCACAACTTCTTAATTCACATGTGTAGTGAATTGAATGGTGGCCTCACCAAAATATATGTCCATCTCCCAGAACTTGTAAACGTGACTTTATTTGGAAAGGTTTTTGGAGTTGTAATTAAGAATCTCAAGATGAGACAATACTGGATTATACAAGTTGACCCTAAATCCAATATCAAGGTGTCATTATAAGAGATACATAGAGGAGAGACACAGAAGGAAGATGAGATCATATGAAGACAGGGGCAGAGACGGGAGTGATGCAGCCACAAGCCAAGGAATGCTTGCAGCTGCCTGAAGCTGGGAGAGGCAAGGAAGGACTCTTCCCTCGAGCTTTTGAAGGAGCACAGCTCTGTTAACACCTTGATTTTGGGACTTCTCGCCTCTGCAACTGTGAGAGGAAAAATTTCTGTTGTTTCTAGCCATGCGGGTTGTGGTAATTTATTATAGCAGCCCTAGGAAACCAATATAAGATGAAAAAAAGTCTAGTTTGAATAAGCAAAACTGCTCAAATTATTCTAAGAAAATACAGGTTCATTTTATCCTAGTACATGAAACAAATCTCTAAGTGTTCCTGGGTGCCTGGAGAGCTGAATAAACTAAATGCATTTATATTAGCAGCATCAATTTGTACATCGTGAGCTGAAACATTAAAAACATTTTGTGGTTTTTTTTTTCAACCGCACCTGCCTCCCATGCCTCCGAGAGGCTCCTCATTTTATGTTCTTAAGTAAAAGTCTAGGTTATGGAATAAAAGCTAAAGAGATCTCAGAAGTCATCTGGTTAGCCTGATCCCAGTCTGTGATCAAACCCTTTCTGGTAGAGGGGAGGCGGCTACCTCATATCAGCCAGTTTTATTTATTATGAGCCCAAATGTTCCTCAAGATAGTTTTCACATATTGAGCACTAACTCTCTCTTCTGAAGTCATAAACAAAACATCTGGGCCACACACAGTGGCTATAATCCCAGCACTTTGGGAGGCCGAGGCAGGCGGATCACGAGGTCAGGAGTTCGAGACCAGCCTGGCCAGTATGGTAAAACCCTTGTCTCTACTAAAAATACAAAAATTAGCTGGGCGTGGTGGTGTGTGCCCGTAATCCCAGCTACTTGGGAGGCTGAGGCAGAAGAATCACTTGAACCCAGGAGGCAGAGGTTGCAGTGAGCTGAGAGCATGCCACTGTACTCTAGCCTGGGCAACAAGAGTGAAACTCCATCTCAAAATAAAACAAAACAAAGCAAAAAACATTTAATCTGTATTTCAAGATTTTTTTAACCATAATTTATTAAGGTATTTTTTCTCATAAAAGTTTTATATATACATGTATATTTTTATTACTTTTCAAAATTTTCTAGATTTTCTCTGATGCATTTTAAAATATTTTCTAGATTTTCTATGATGCGTATATATATGTATCATAGAAAAATATATTTTATATTTATATATATTTTTTATATTTATAGATTTTCTATGATATATATATATGTGCATATATATATGATACATCCTAGAAAATCTAGAAATATATAAAAAATAAGAATCACCTGCTAGCCTACCATTGAGAAACACACATTGTTAACATTTTGGCTTATTTCATCTCCAATTTTTTATTTTTTCACCCATGTAATCATCCCTCGATCCTTTAGTAGTACCTCATTTAAAAGGGTTTCAAAACCTTTCATCATCTTGATCATCCTCTGTTTCAGACATTCTAGTTTGTCCTTCATAAAATGTGGCAACAAAGAGGAAAGATGCTGTTGCAGGTCCAGTATGATTGGGGCTACAGGAAAACAAACTTTTCTTAAGGTCTGGGGATCACTGTAATGAAGGCGAATGATCAGAGCCTTCATAAAATGACTAACCTCAGTTCAAGTACTGATTCTAATGATTTACGGTGGCTGCATTTCAGCTTCTCTGCCTATAAAATGGGGAAATGAGGCGCGGTGGCTCACGACTGTAATCCCAGCACTTTAGGAGGCTGAAGCAGGTGGATCATGAGGTCAGGAGTTCAAGACCAGCCTGGCCAATGTGGTGAAACCCTGTCTCTACTAAAGATACAAAAAATTAGCTGGGAGTGCTGGTGTGTGCCTGTAATCCCAGCTACTCAGGAGGCTGAGGCAGGAGAATCACTTGAACCCAGGCGGTGGAGGTTGCAGTGAGCGGAGATTGTAACATTGCACTCCAGCCTGGGCAACGGAGCAAGACTCTGTCTCAAAAAAAAAAAAAAATTTTTTTTAATTAAAAAATAAAATTAAATGGGGAAATGAAGTTTTCCCCATTTTTGCTGGGAGGCATAGAAGGATGTATGTAACATGCTTGCTGCATGGTATGTGCAAATAAACAATTACAGAAGTGGGTAATGTTTACCGAACCAGGTGTCGTTTCATACTCCATAGGTACAATTGCCATCCCTGTCTTACAAGGACACTAAGACACAGAGAGGTTAGATCATTCATCTAAGATCACATATCGGGAGGCGGCAGCAGCCAGGTAGCCTAAAGTGAGAGCTAGTATTCTTTACCACCACCCCGCAATGTCCAGCAACTATCATCAGAATTACTGTACTTCTTTCAGTGTATCTCAACGGGTTGGATACGTAATAGAATAGATAACAAACATTAGTACATCTATATAGGGGAATACTATACAGTAACAAGAAGGAATGAGGTACCAAAGCCACCGTAAGACATGGAAGAATCTTCAATGTGTATTGCTAATCTGAAAAGCCAATCTGAAAAGGCTACATCCTATGTGATTCCATTTATATGACATTCTGGAAAAGGCAAATCTATAGAAATACTAAACAGATCAGTGGTTACCAAGAAATCAGAGGGTGGGGAGACTTGATTAGGTGAAGCACAGAGGATTTCTTTAAGGTAGGGAAACTATTCTGTATGATATTGTAATGGTAGATACATGACACCAAGCATTTGTAAAAACCCATATTACCTTATAGCACAAAGGATGAACCTTAATGTATACAAATTTAAAAAATTATTTAGGAAGTCTGATGATCCCAGGATGGAGTGCAGAATGTGAAAAAAGAATCTAACTATTTTATAAATGTTTCATCCCCTGAAGGAGGGGAGGAAAAAATTGCAGACAAGGGGAGAAGGCTAGAATGATCCATGTGGTACTGGATTAAATCAGTATGAACTCTTGTATAGCTTAACGTAGGTACACATGGCTACAAGTAGAAATATTTATGGACATGTGTCTATACAGTCATTAGTATACACACATATATCTCTTTGCTTTTAATTACCCAGGGTCAAGGAATCCTTCATAGCAATGCAAATAAACTATAAAGGATTCCTTGAACCTGGGTAATGAAAAGAAAAGACATTTATTTGGCTTACAGTTCTGCGGGCTATACAAAAACACATGGCAAGAATATCTCCTTTTTTTTTTTTTAAGTTTTAACAATATTTAAATTGTAGAGATGGGGTCTTGCTATGTTGTCCAGGCTAATCTCAATCCCCCTGCCTTGGCTTCTCAAAGTGCTGATATTATAGGCATGAGCCACTATACCCAGCCAAGCATCTGCTTCTGGTAAGGGCTTCAGGGAGCTTCCAATCATCGCAAAACGGGACGGGGGAGCAAGTATGCCACATACTGAGGGAGGAGGAGGCAAGAGAGAGAGGAGGAGGTGCCAGGCCGTTTTTCGACAATCACATCTTGAGGTAACTAATAGACCTGGAACTCACTCATTACCAGGAGGACTACACCAAGAAGTTAATGAGGGATCCGACACATGATCCAAACACCTTCCCCAAGGCCCCGTCTCCAACACTGGGGTTCAAGTTTCCACAGAGATTTAGAGGGGACGAATATCTAAACTATGTAAGAGGCTGGGTGCGGTGGCTCAGGCCTATACTCCCAGCACTTTGGGAGGCTGAGGTGGGCGGATCACCTGAGGTCAGGAGTTCAAGACCAGCCTGGCTAACATGGGAAAAACTGGTCTCTACCAAAAATACAAAAAATTAGCCAGGTGTGGTGGTGTGCACCTGTAATCCCAGCTACTAGGGAGGCTGAGGCAGGAGTACCGCTTGAACCCGGAAGGCGGAGGTTGCAGTGAGCCTGAGCCGAGATCATGCCACTGCACTCCAGCCTGGATGACAAGAGTGAGACTCTGTCTCAAAAAAATAAAATAAATAAATAAATAAAATAAAAAAGTGTATCAGAGATCAGGGGCAAGGGAACAACTTACAGAGGAGAAGGCTGACAAACACTAATTCAGCTGCATGATCAAGGAAGACAGAGAAAAGTCACGTTGATAATAAATACCTGTTACAGACTGAATTGTGTCCCCTTCCCAGCCCAATTTCACACCCTAACTCCCAGTACCCATGAATGGGATTGTAGCTGGAGACAGGGCCTTTCAGTAAGCAATAAGTTAAAGTGAGGCTGTTAAGGTCCCTATTCAAGCTGCTGGTGCTCTTAAAAGAAGAGGAGATTAGGACACACAGAGAGAGTCCCCAGGAAGCTGGATGCATGGAGAAAGAGCCACATGAGTACACAATGAGAAGGCAGCCATCTTCGCAACAAGAAGAGAGGCCTCTGAATAAACCGGTCCTGCAGATTTTAGATTTCCAGACTCTAGAACCGTGAGAGAACAAATTTCTGTTGTTTAAGACACACAGTTGCTGGGCGTGGTGGCTAATGTCTGTAATCCCAGCACTTTGGGAGGCTGAGGAGGGTGGATCACCTGAGGTCAGGAGTTCAAGACCAGCCTGGCCAACATGGTAAAATCCCATCTCTACTAAAAATTAAAAAAATTAGCTGGGTATGGTGGCAGGTGCCTATAATCCCAGCTACTCAGGAGGCTGAGGCAGGAGAATCGCTTTAAGTCGGGAGGCAGAGGTTGCAGTGAGCCGAGATCACGCCAATGCACTCCAGCCTGGGCAAGAAGAGCAAAACTCAGCCCCCCAAAAAAAGACACAGCAGTCTGTGGTATTTTGCTGTGGCAGCCCTAGCTGACTAACACCAGCACTCTTGATAGGATGTGATGGAAATGGCACTTTACCTCTGTGTTCCTCCAAACTCGTAACTCCATCAGATAAATCCCAAGTGAAGGGCTTTCTGCAAAACACCTGACCCATACTCTTCAAAATATTCAAGGCCATTAAAAACAAGGATGCTCTGAGAAACCGTCATAGCCAAGAGGAGCCAGAGGAGACACTATGACTAAAGGTAATATGGTGTCCTGAATGAGACGCTGAAACAGAAAAGCAACATTAAACAAGAACTAAAAAATTCTGAAAAAAGCATTGACTTCAGTTAATAATAACGTATCAGTATTGGTTTCTCTTTCTTTCTTTCTTTCTTTCTTTCTTTTCTTTCTTTCTTTCTTTCTTTCTCTCTCTCTCTCTCTCTCTTTCTTTCTTTCATCTCTTTCTTTCTCTCTTGACAGAGTCTCACTCTGTTGTTCAGGCTGGAGTGCAGTGACGTGATCTCAGCTCACTAAAACCTCCACCTCCCGGGTTCAAGCAATTCTCCTACTTCAGCCTCCCAAGTAGCTGGGATTACAGGCACGTGCTACCACGCCTGTCTAATTTTTGTATTTTTAGTAGAGACTGGGTTTCACCATGTTGGCCAGGCTGGTCTCGAACTCCTGACCTCAGGTGATCCACCCGCCTTGGTCTCCCAAAGTGCTGGGATTACAGGTGTGAGCCACCATGCCCAGCCCAGTATTGACTTCTTAATTGTAACAGATGTATTAAATTATTGTAAGGAGTTAATAATAGGGGAAACTAGTATGAGACAGATAGAAACTTTACTATCTTCACAATTTTTTCCCAGGATGGAGTGCAGAATTTTTTTTCATCTCACTGCAGCCTCGACCTCTCTGCAAGTGATCCTCCCACCTTAGCCTCCCCAAGTAGTTAGGACTACAGTCATGGGCCACCACACCTGGCTAATGTTTTTGCATTTTTTGTAGAGACAGAGTTTCATTATGTTGCCCAGGCTTGTAAAACTATTCTAAAATAAAAAAATTTATTTGAAAAAATCTTTATGTTTTTTCAGATGCATTACCACTAAATTCTATTTAGATATTCAATAATGTTTTCAGTATAATAACTATGTAATTGCTGCTCAGCGCAGAGCCAAGTAGGGCATTATGGTGATAATTTCTTTCCTATACAGCTTTTAGTTCTTCCAGTAGTTTCTATTCCAGTAGTTTCTATTTCTTTTTCTTCTTACAATCTCTTACAATAATTTTTCATTTGTCTTTCCAAAAGTTCGATCATATCCAGAATTGTATTTGTCTCACCTTCTTTTGGGGGAAACCTTGCCTCTCAGAGCCTCTGCAGCCAGCAAAGGCCATTTGGTGAGAGGCTAATTTAATGTGGTTCGGGCATACGGTCTTCTGGTGGCCTAACCTGATTTCAGGATAGAATTTAGGGTAGCTGGAGAAGTGAATAAATGGCATATACACTAAATGTCCTTTTCTGCTTTACTCATCTCGCATTTGGTGGTGAAGTTGATATAATTCCAGTTCAAAGCAAAGATATTTGATATTTTAGTTAGTCCCAATAGCATTGATACTTTTAAGAACCTTCTGGGATTCAGGGACACGAGGTGGAGGTTGACTGCTCTCAGCAGCCAGTAATCAATAAATCAATGCTGCTGAGGTACAGCCAATGAACCAAAACAAAACCACCTAATGATGCCATCACCCAGTCCACATTTCTTCATTTGATGGACAAAGAGTCTCTGCTAGATTTTGCCAAATTCATAAACTTCAGTTACAATCACTCTTAACATTCTCATCCTTCTAACATTCCTAAACAACAACAACAAAGAAGTTTTGAGGAAAACAGGAATTTTTTTGGCACAGAGTAGTACCTGTTTTGCACAGAATAATATATGTTTAAATGTCCTCTTAAATGCCACCATGTCTTTTCAATTTCGTAGAAGCAGTACCTACCTACCACAGAGGAAGTGATCAGTATTTAATGGAAGTTGTTTGACTTATCTAGCATCTGAACGTGAAGGTCAGTTTTACATTCACTTCAACTTTTGTTTTCTCCCCTATCAAAATATTTGTTTTGGCTCTATCAAGAGAGATTTCCCAGAAAAAATTTTCCTTTCTGGCTGTTAGTAAGTTAGTTCACTTCCTGTCTCTAACTCTGTGGAAACAATTCATAAAAGATCAACTAGAATTCCCATTTTCCAGTTTTTCATTTCCTTGCATTTCAAATCCTGTTTGTTTTTGTATGTTAGCCTCTCACATAGTAAGTACCTGCTTGATAAATACTTACTGATTTGATATAACTTAGAAAAACACTTTATAATCTACACAATATAGTTTAATTGGCAAAATTTGCCTCTGATGATTGTACCCTGTCTCTGAACGTTTATCACAATCCAGAAAGTACTACATGATCCTGTGTGCAAATGAGTCATTGTATCTCCCCTACAATGGCACAGAAATTAACATCGAAGTGGCAGGAAATGAAGAATCAAATCCACCTCTAAACCACCACATTCCCAGCTCACTTAGCCTTCTTGATAACTCCAGCATCATTATTTTCCATTTTTCCATTTACTTTCAAATTCATCCAAACTCTTGTTATCTGATTCTGACCTTGCCCAGAATATAATTTTTTAATCATGAAAAGCCATAAGGATGAGTTTACTGTTAAATATTTGAGTCAAAGCAAAGGAGGTTAAAGGAGGTTTCTTGGCACTTGTCAGGGCAGAACAGTGACTTCTTTGTGTTTTCAGATTCTCTGTGGCTTGGCCTTGCCTCTTGGATAACACATTGGCTGCTCTTCGACACGCTGGGATTTAGCCAGGTCTGGTCCTCAATCCTCCCCGTGAGTTATCCCCTTCAGCCAGCCCCAGTCCAGCACTGAACACAGTGATTCCCTGTCCTCAGCAGTTAGCTTTCCAGAAAGTTGCCTGCCCACTTTGTGAATCTAACACCTGATATAAAATTTCTAATTACAAACACCAAATTCGTTCTCCTCGAAGATCTGAAACTGCGTGCTCTGCTCTTTGTTTCGACCTTTTATTTTCACTTGCCAAACATTGGCCACAATTCACTCCATCTGATCGAGGTTTTTAATCTCTTCTCAACCAGACAAATGCCGAATGCTTCATTTGCAGGATAACCAGGCAATCCATTTCCAAGATCTGCCATATACAGTGCTCCTGCCAGGCCAGTATGCTGTGCAAAGTGCCCCAAAGGTATTTCTCGGATTCTGGCAGGACCGCCACTTTGTTGACATTGCTCAACAAAGGCCTTACAATTTCAAAGGGAGTTTAGATCATTCGATTTTAGAAGTGTCAGTGGTTCTTCTCTAAGTCCTCAGACACTAAACCCACAGAGCCCTTAATGCCAGATTTAGATGTGAAGCGGTGGAATTATGGAACACAAACATCATGTGGCAAGTGACCATCTGACAGATGCATATTTAAATCTGTTTGCAAAATTGTGCCCTGTTGGCTTGTTGGCATCCTAAGGTGTTGGTTAATAGACTTCACATCCCCAGCACAAGTGAAGAGCCTGACACACATCTATCACCAAGGAAAATGAGGTAGAGAGAAGTCCAGAGATTACAAAACTCTAATAAATCCTCTTTCTTAATCCACATAATACTTAGCGTACACACAGTTTCTATTTGGCTTACACCCCCAGAAACCTGGGTAAGTTCAGGGTGACCCCAGGAAACAGGGAGAAAGGAAGACTGCAGGGACTGGCTGTCAGTCAATGTCAATGTCAGAGATTGAGGGAAGTGGGAGGGAGAACGAGGGATCCTGGAGGAGTCTGCAGGGGAGAACAGACTGTGCAGCAGCCTCTATCAGGACAGTTGGTGGACACTTGGCTGAACTGTCTCCTTTTTGCATTTTTTTAAGGAAACTGAATATAATGGCAGAAAACTGAAGAGAGTTCAGATAGAAATCTTGTGCTCAACACTGAGCACAAGACATTCTGTTCATTTATTCATTCATTCATTCTGCATATTTATTGAGCAACTATGTTTCTAAGCAACTATATTTCTAAGAACTGATTTAGATCCCGGTGATACAGTAGAGGACCAGTCAAACAATTCCCTTCCCTCCTAAAGCTTACCTTCTAATGGGGCAGGGTGGAGGGCAGAGAGTTAACAAGTAAATATTCCAGATAATTTTACTTTATGGTAAGTGTTATGAAGAGGTGGGAACCACATTACATAGGGTGGCCAGAGAAGGCCCCTTCGAGGAGGGTAATACTATGGCTAAGAATCAAGGGATGAAAAGGAGAACATAACTGTGTGACCATTGAGGGAAGAGTTCCAGGTAGAGCGAACAGCAAGTACAAAGGCCTCGAAACAGGGAGAACCTGGGGGTGTTTGAGGAAATGAGTCTCAGGTTTCTATCCGCTAATGCACAAACCCAAGCCTTTAAAACCACCTCAGAATGGCCAGGCGTGGTGGCTCGTGCCTGTAATCCCAACACTTTGGGAGGCTGAGGTGGGTGGATCATCTGAGGTTAGAAGTTCAAAGACCAGCCTGACCAACATGGAGAAACCCCATGTCTACAAAAACACAAAATTATAGGGTATGGTGACACATGCCTATAATCCTAGCTACTTGGGAGGCTGAGGCAGGAGAATCGTTTGAACTAGGGTGGCAGAGGTTGCGGTGAGCCAAGATCTCACCATTGTACTCCAGCCTGGGCAACAAGAGCAAAACTCTGCCAAAAAAAAAAAAAAAAAAAAAAACCTCAGCCTGATATCCTCCCACTTAATTATTAATATAATGTGGTAAGTGAGAAGACAGGTGAGCACAGGTCCTCTGGGTTTACAAAGAGCATTTAGATCAATGTGGAGAGGTTCAGGATATGACATCTAATCCCAGATATACATGATGAATCATAGTTATGCAGGGAATTTCAGGAAGTGCAAAATTTTAGATGTGGAGTAGGCCCCCTTTATCCATGAGGGATATGTTCCAAGACCCCTAGTAGATGTCTGATAGCACCAAACCCTCGATAGACTATGGTTTTTTGTTCTGATACCCAAGATGGCTACCAAGTGACTCACGGGGTCAGGTAGTGTATACAGCATGGATCCCCTGGACAAAGGGAAGTTTCACATCCCAGGCAAGACGGAGTAGGAAGGTGCAAGATTTCATTGTGCTACTCAGAATGGCATGCAATTCAAACTTACATATTGTTTATTTCTGGAATTTTCTATTTAATGTGTTCGGATGTCAATTGACTGCTGATAACTGAAACTGTGGAAAGTGAAACTGTATAAAAGGTGACTACTATATTTGGAAGAAGTTGGAATATCAGAAAAAGTGGGAGGTAGGAAATAGCAGAATAAAAGGCTGGAAAGTTAAAAAGAAGCCTTGAAGCTGGGCACAGTGGCTCATGCCTATAGTTACAGCACTTTGGGAGGCTAAAGCAAGAGGATCGCTTGAGGCCGGAAAGTTGAGACCAACCTGGGCAACACAGCAAGACCTCATCTCTACAAGAAACTAAAAATAAATAAATACATACATACATACATACATACATAAAGCTGGGTGTGGTGGCTCACACCTGTAATCGCAGCACTTTGGGAGGCTGAGGTGGTTGGATCACCTGAGGTTGGGAGTTTGAGACCAGCCTGATCAACATGGAGAAACCCCATCTACTAAAAATAAAAAATTAGCCTGGGCTTGGTGGCACATGTCTATAATCTCAGCTCCTCCAGAGGCTGAGGCAGGAGAATCACTTGAACCCAGGAAGCAGACATTGCAGTGAGCCAAGATCGTGCCATTGCACTCCAGCCTGGGCAACAAGAGAGAAACTCTGTCTCAAAATAAAATAAAATAAAATAAAATAGTAAATAAAGAGAAACCATGTCATGAACGGTATTTTTTATTTCCAGGATTAAAATCTTTGACTTGGTTTTATAAGTCACTGAAATATTTTTAGGCAAGGGAGTGACAGAACCACATGGTGACTAGGTTCAAGGGGAATGGGGAAAGACAAGAGGAAGGAAATCAGTGGATATATTACAACAACCCAACAATCCAAGAAAGTAATAACTTGAGTCTGGCTCAAACAGTAAGGAATAAAAAGGAATAGACAATTTGAGAAATATTTAGTAGGTAAAATAAGAATTGGCTGATTGAATTGGGAGGAGAGGGAGTGTGTTTGAGGTGGTGGGGGAAGAGTTAAATGGTTAGATTAGGTCGTGGAGACTGGAGACAGTGTCACTAATTTAGGTGATAATATAAAAGAAAAAATAGATTTTGGGGGAAATGGAAAATTCATCTTGGGCTCATGGCACTTGAAGAACACAGCCTGTAGTCCAGTTTATAGAGAGAAAGAAAACTGCAAATTGCTATTACCAGCACAACTCTCCTTTTTTGCAGAAGAAGTTTGTAAGTAAGGCCATGAAAGGTGAGAGTGTCAGGGCTCCTTTTATTTGGTGCCTGATAGAGACCAGGTGCTCCTGGTGGGAGCTGCCAATCGAAAGTACTTAATAGGGAATCTATTGAGGCCAGGAGTTCAAGACCAGCCTGGGCAACATAGCAAAATACAGTCTCTAAAAAAAAAAAAAAGTTTTATTTAGCAAGGGGTGGTGGAATGTGCCTGTAGTCCTAGCTAATCGGGAGGCTCAGGCAGGAGAATTGCTCGAGGCCAGGAGTTCAAAGCTGCCATGAGGTGTGACTGCACCCCCGCACTCTAGCCTGGGCAACAGAGTGAGACTCTGTCTCTTAAAAGAAAAAAAGTACTTATTAGGACTTTATACTACCCACCTCTTACACCAGGATTTGCCTGGGAATAATCAAGAAACATATTTCTTAACATATATACATGTTTAGGTGTATGCTTATGATGAGGGCAATGAATGTCCAGTCAAGGTGGTAGGATAAAGTAAGGTCTATACAACAAATGTCCACTAATGCAATAGTAATTTCAGACAAGGAGCTAGGACTGCGGGTGGCACAAGAAGAGGAGCTTTGATTTAAAAGGTCAAGTCGCTGGGAGGCACAGCCATCTTTCAGGTGCTGGGAGAGTTTCCAAGCGATGGCCTACAGACAGCAACAAGCTTCATGTGTTTGGGGCAGGAGGGGTGTGAATCAGTACCCAGGGCACACTGGGTGGGTGGAGGGATGGGAGTAGGATGCAGGGTGGGGCTGCAATCTGGAAAGGAACTCAAACTCAGCAAGGAAGACAGAGGATGATGTGGCAAAGATTATGTCAGTAAGATAGTTAATTCGTGGGCTCCTACATAAATTAAAGTCATTAAAATTAATTTTACCCTGTGATTTTTTTTTTTTTTTACACTCCTAGTGAAAAGATGATACCTGGCAAACTTTCCCAAGAGTGACTCTATACTTCTTTGGATAATTGATATCCAAGGTAGATGAGATTCAGGAGAGACTTTCATACAACATAGACAAAAAGAGCCTTGCCTTTTGCTTTCACGTTTGAGGATTAAAGGACTTCAATCATTTAAGGGAGCTTAGTAAGTGTTGATTGCAATGACTTGGAAAATCCTTTCAGTATCAAATGATGATACAGTGTAAGCTTTCTTAAAGAGTGAATTTAATTTTTACTGCTCTGAAGGCAGGTAACACAGAGGATATGAACAAAGAAACAGACCTGCTTTGGCCACTGAGGAGTCTCAAGCAAATGGTATGACCTCTTTTACCTGTTTTCCAGTCTGTAAAATGGGGATTGTAATTTTTTCACTCATTCAACAAATATTTTATGAGCATCTCCTGGCACATCTCCTATGTGACAAGTACTGTTCTACCCACTTCATGAAGTTATTTTGAGAATTACACGAAAATGCTTAGCATAGTTTCTAAACTCTTTCAGATGCTGATCGTATCAGTTTTCTATCCAAGAAGCATTTTCAATTGGAAAAAGATGGATGTTGGAGCCATTATTGTGTCAAGCCAACAACAGCCAAGGCACTCAGTGTTTGTTCTAAACATACGAGTGTCTAGCACAGGGGAAGAATTGACTAAACTGGGGATCCAAGAATGAAAAGACTTTTAATTTAATGACTTTTTTTTGAGATGGAGTTTCACTCTTGTCGCCCAGGCTGGAGTGCAATGGCACAATCTCAGCTCACTGCAACCACCGCCTCTTGAGTTCAAGTGATTCTCCTGCTGCAGCCTCCCGAGTAGCTGGGATTACAGGCATGTATCACTACCCTTGGCTAATTTTTTGTATTTTTAGTACAGAAGGGGTTTCACCACATTGGCCAGGCTGGTCTCCAACTCCTGACCTCAAGTGATCCACCCACCTTAGCCTACCAAAGTGCTGGGATTACAGGTGTAAGCCACTGGGCCTAGCCCAATTATATGTTTTTCAAATAGCAGGATGAAGGGCAGAATGTTGACCTAGGGAAGTAGAGCAAGTGCCAGTCAAAATTATTCTGGGAAGTCTGCAGAGGTTGCCATGAAACAGCAGGGGTGATCCAAGTTAAGCCTCATTGGAAACATGAATGTTCCACTGGGTCTAGAATATCAAGAAAGAACTCCAAGATAGTTTGCTTCATCAACATGTTCAGAGTCAAGGTGCATGACAAAATAATTGTTCTTCTGAAGCATTTTTAACTGTGAACATTGCAACATACCCACTGAACCCTGGAAAGTTAATTTTCAGTTTGAAATAAATATTTTGAATTGACTGGATAAGGACCCTAATACTTTGGATAGTAACACTTGCCAGTGCTCTAAGTAGTTCGTTTTAAAAGGAAAGGAAGAAAAGCTGACTTCAGCTAGAAAACATGTTTTATCTCAGTATCGCTGATGAACCTTTGTTTCTGAAGTGGGTTGATTCATCAGCAAAGGGTACAGCATTTTCCACTTCCCTTTTACAAACTGAACTTTAGCCCCGACCCTGAAGAGTCCATCGAGGTTGGTCAGTAGTCACAATGAGATAGGATATGCTTTATCCTCATGGAGAGACGTGGAAGGTCAAGGTCATTTGCAAGTGCCCCCCTCAGTGCTCGGAAAGTCATAACATTTCTTATAACAATACGTGATACTGTAATTGCTTATTTATTTTTCAATCTTTTCCAATAGACTATAAGCTCCTCAAGTGCAGACACTGTGTATTATTAATCACTGTAAGTCTAAATGCTTAAAAAACCATTAGCAGGAAGGGCTCAGTAAATGCTTTATACCAAGCAAGTGAACCAATGTATAGAGGAATGGATGGATGGATAAATGGATGGATGAATGGATGGATGAATGAATGGATGGTTGGATGAATGGATGGATGGATGGATGGTTGAATGGGTGGATAGATGAACCTGGATTCCTGCCATTAAAGAAAATTCATTACAACAATAAAGAAAGTGATGCTCAACTGAAGGGTGGACAAGATAGATGAGACTGACTTGGGCCCAGAAGAGTCACTAAGGCGAGATCTAATCCTAGAATCATTGAGAAGAAGAAAACTTGGATAAATTTTTGTCATTGTTTCTTCTAATCTATTTTCCCAAGAGTCTGGTCTGTACCTCCAGTAGAGAAAACTGCTACTGGGTAAACAAGTTATCTTCATGGGACTGAAGAACAAGTAAGAGCTCCTAGACTTTTTGAGAAGGACAGAAGGCGTGTCTACCTTATTCCTGTTCATGGAGTAGTAACCTTGAGAGACAAGGCCTCCATCTGCCTGAGGTAGACAGGGTTATGGGTTTCCTGGGCCACTGAACAGTCATCATGACAACAGTCTCAGAATAACCACTTCCCATAAGGGATGGACTATGGGGGAGTGAGGAGTGAAGGAGCTTTGGGAGTGCAGTCGGCATGAACTTGTTTGCAGACCTCAGAGTGAACTGGTGAGCTCCAGGGGACTGCATTTGGTAGCTAGAAATTTGGTAGGGTCAGCAGCAATAAGGCACCAGCAATATAAACTCTTTTGCTCCCAGGAAATCTCAAACTTGCGACTGATATGATTGAATAATAAAAGAACAGCAATCCATCAACTTCTCTGAGACATGCAGAAATTGCCTCTAGTGAAGGTCTCTGCAAACCTGTAGGCAGTAAGGTGAGGGCAACCTCCAGGGATAGCTCAATGGTCTCCCAGGCAGCCAGTAGCTGAAAGGAAGGGATGGAGGACTGCAGTTCCCTCCCTGAGCAATACTGACCCAAGGGCCTTTGGGAGGAGGTTGTGCCACAGGACTTGTCATTGGAGAAGGAAGTCACTGGCATTCTCCTAGCAGGTGAAGCTTAGGAATATAGGCAGAGTCTCAACTAGCTGCATAGAAAACAGGCCCAGGGTTCACCTGCAGGGTACCCCCCACCCCCCACCTCATACATGATTAATATGGACATCTAAAAATCCAAGCTTATAGTTTATACATTTGCCAAAGAGGGGTATGTTTGAGAAGGGGGTCCAAGCTTACTGTATAAAAGGAATGCTTGATTTCGTAGAAGGTTATTCCACCGCAGTTGACTCTCACAGGTAGCAGAGCAGGGTGTTTAAGAGCATGAGTTTTGGAGCCAAATGCCAGGGTTACAATCATGGCTAAATTCCTTCTGCTCTGAGATCTTGAGCAAGTTTCCTCACCTCTCTAAGTTTCTGCTTCCTCATCTGTCAAAGGGGATAATTAGATCACCTACCTTGTAGAATTGTTAAGAGGACAAGTTCTATTAATCCAATTAAGTGCTGGTATACAAGCACTCAATAAATATTATGAAACATATAAAATAGGATTTGAATTATTAAATTTGAATCATATCACGTTTGGCCATTCACAAATTTCCTACAGAATTGCGAGTGTAGTAGTAGTTTGTCATGGGGTGGTAATTGGAGAGGAGAAACTGGGATACCAACCAAAAATATACACTGTGCTACATTTTTTCCCCTAAGATACTCAAAGACTTCTTGTTTTTGGTTCTGTCTGTTTGTTTGTTTTTTTTGAGACAGGGTCTCGCTCTGTCACCCATGCTGGAGTGCAGTGGTGTGATCTCAGCTCACCGCAACCTCCGTCTCTGGGGTTCAAGAAATTCTCCTGCCTCCGCCTCCCAAGTAGCTGGGGTTACAGTTGCACACCACCACATCCAGCTAACTTTTGTATTTTTAATAAAGACATGATTTCACCATGTTGGACAGGCTGGTCTCGAACTTCTGAACTCAAGTGATACGCCCCCCTCGGCCTCCCAAAGTTCTGGGATTACAGGTGTGAGCCACTGTGCCCAGCCAGATATTTAAAGATTTCTTGTCAAACCCCTGAAGTTTTTATGGAACATAGTTTGGAAACCATTCCATTATTGGGCCAAAAATCAAAGCTATATATCCTATAGTGATTATAGTGAGATCAAGTCCTTTACATCTGGCCCACTCGGGCTAAAACAACCACTGGCAACTTACAAAGCTGGCTCCACTGAGAGATTTCCTTCTAACGTCTTGGTGCCTAGGCAAACAGATATGATTCTGATCTTTTCTGAAGGATATATGTTTGACACTGCCAAGAAAAACAGTACACAGGAGACACTAACACAGAAGAAATAAAACCTGTTATTTTGGGGGTTACTATGAGTAGACAAAGGAGCTTTAAAAACATTTAATAGAATGTAGGTGAGATAATGAATAAATATTTATTTAAATATTAAATATTAATGTTATTAAACTGTCAAAATATAATATTTATTCATATAAAAATGTAAACAATGGGGCTTTAATAAAGAATGTTTAAAAAGATAGAGTAAGAGCTGGTCAGAAAACAAAGATTAAGAGGTCAACAATCTCCTCAAGTTTTTCCCGAGCTATAAGAAAAACTGCCTGGTGTTTCTGATGAACCAAGTTATTTATGACATTGAAAACTGTCATATGAGCTACATTTTGTTTATCCAGTCTGCCATTGATGGGCATTTGTGTTGGTTCCAGGTCTTTGCTATTGTAAACAGTGCCGAAATAAACATACGTGTACACGTGCCTTTATAATAGAATCATTTATAATCCTTTGGGTATATACCCAGTAATGGGATTGCTGGGTCAAATGGTGTTTCTATTTCTATGATCTCTATTTCTGTTAAAAATAAATAAATAAAAAGCCTTTAAAAGGTAGATTATCATTCAAGGATGACTGGAAGTTACTTCTGAGGATCGCTGCCTTTTAAGCCTTGTGGTTTTAAAATATTACCTCTGGGTGGTACAGTTTACGAACAGGCCCTAGGAGAAAGTACTCTCAGGCCTTTGCGAAGTCTTTCTATTTTATCTACCCTCGCACATAGCTCACTTAGGGTTGAGAGTGGAGTTTCACGTATTTAATTACACGTACCCAGAGGCAGGACACAATGGCCCACGCTACGATCAAATGGTAATGCTGCAAGAGTCGGTAAGAAGGCTAAGCATATGTGAGTTTTGCTTTCTCCAAATAAAGACTAATAAAGTGTATATGTTATATATTTAATAATATAGACTCTGTTATGACACTGACAGGCAAAGAGGCCTAATTGGTAAGCAATCACATATGTAGTTGGTATTACTTTCATACATGAAAATGATACTTTTACAGCTGCAATCTCACTTTTGGTCCATGCAATAGGATCATAAGCAAAGCAAGGTTACAGTGAGGACAACCTAGGTCAGAATTTGCCAGGATGGCAGAGGATTCATGAAAATAGACCCCACGCGTCTGTTGATTGGAGGGAGGTCTTGGTTGAAAGAGGGAAAAAGACCAGATACTAAGAGTGAGTAAAGGGAATGTTGTTCCTGTTGAGCCGGGAAGCAACAGGATGGGGATGGAGAACGGGAATTCAAAAAAAGGTCAGGGGTGGGCAGTTCTGGTCAGGTGGGTAGACCTGTGCTTTCACAGAAGAGGAACGTTGAAGCAGGTTTCTTTCCGATACCTGCAAGGGTAACTGAATTTCTTTTTTGTTTTCATCTTCCACTTTCCCTCATCCCCTCAAAACATTTGTGGTACCTGAAATTCCTTAAACAAGGAGAAAGGTTTTTCATTCCACAATTAGAGGCAAAGCTTGACCACAAGCGAATCAGCTGGCAGAGGTGGCATGAAACTTTGATCACTAAATGTTAATGGCTGATAGTGGATCATTGGTTATTTTGACAGGAAGAGGAAGGAAGAGAGGCCCTGGCATGAGGCAGCTTTCCAGAGAAGGAAAGGAAGCACATTAAACGATAACAAAAGAAACAGTTCACAGTTATTGAGTATTTACGTGCCAGGCTCTGTTCCAACTGCTTTATTTGAATTAACTCATTCAATTTCACAGCACCCTGCCTGAGGTAGGTACTGTTACTAATCCCATTTTACAGGTGAGGAAACAACGCCATGGAGAGGTTTGGTAACTTGCCCAAGGTCACAGCAGAATGGCCAAGAGTTGAATGCTGGCATTCCTAGCCCAAGAGTCCACACTTCTGGCCATAGAGTGAAAGGAAATTGTCTCAGAGAAAAGATGCCAGGAGACAAACTTTTCTCTACATAGACAATGTTCCCTGAAGTCAGTCTGTTTACTTCTGAGTGTTAGAAACAAGAAAGAGAGGTGTTTTATGGTGCGCAGCCCTGTGTATATGCTACTTAAAGGAACTTAGGTGCTGGAATGGTAACTATGCTGTCTTATTCACCGTTTTGATACATTCTTGGTCTTATATGTGCAACGCTCAGCTGCCTGAATTAGTGATCCTGCTGCAGTTATTTAAACCCTCTGTGCCTCTGAGTCCACATTTGGAAACGGTTATTTCCACTTGTCAGCTACCTGACTCAGAGGAATGCAGGGAGGGCTAATGGGCTGATCCATGCAAAGTGCTCTGGGCCATAAACCAGGACTAACTGAGTTTTCAGAGAACACTAGGACTTGGCAGTGCTATTTAAACTGACAGAAGTGGTAGAATATTCTCCTAGCAGCTTTACACGTTCTTGGTTCAGCTGCCCGATCGCCCTTTAGGACAACAGCAGTCGGTCCACTGCGACTGAATTCCTTTCTAGACTTCGACTGTGTTGCTCCAACAGCGGACAACTGTCTGGTAGACTTGGGAGATGCCCATATTGTCTGGGACTGTTCAAATTATTCAGAGATAAGAATCCCTAATTCAAAATAAGGATCTTCAAGCCAGGACTTTAAAAGTAATTGCTTATCAAAAAAAGATGAAAAGAATTGGGCCCACTCCAAGGAAACTTTTAACCTAATAGCAAATATCATACCTTAGCATGTAATTCAAAGGATAGTGCCCTAATTGACACCATCAAGTGCAGAATCAATTGCAAAGTTTCCTTAAAAATTAATGATTTACAAAGAGATGTGGAAAAAAGGATGCCTGAGACAAAGGAAGAGGGAGAGGAGTCTCAGCTGTAGCTATGATTAAGGACCAGTGGACAAAGTGGATAAAGCTAGTTTCTTATTTTTATTTTCATTTATTTATCTTTTGAGATGATGTTTCACTCCTCTTGCCCAGGCTGGAGTGCAATGGCGCGATCTTGGCTCACCGAAACCTCTACTTCCCAGGTTCAAGCGATTCTGCTGCCTCAGCCTCCTAAGTAGCTGGGATTACAGGCACACACCACCACGCCTGGCTAATTTTTTTGTATTTTTAGTAGAGACGGGATTTCTCCATGTTGGTCAGGCTGATCTTGAACTCCTGACCTCAGGTAGTCCCTCTGCTTCAGCCTCCCAAAGTGCTAGGATTACAGGCGTGAGCCACATCGCCCAGTGTCAGTTTTTTAAAAAAGAAGAATGTGTCTGATTAATCCACACTCTCACTGTCTAATGGATTTTCCCTCCTATGCATTTAAGCATAAGAGTACGCCACCTATGACTTCAAATAGAACAAACACACGAAAAGCAGAAGGGTGATAACACTATTTTGAATAGATGCAGTTATTCAACTCAATAATTTATCCTTGAACTCATGTCTTCTCCAGCACAGAATCCTATCTGGTGTCAGTCAGGCTTCCACCGACCTGAGAAAGGAAGCAATCTTTGTGAGCTAATAAATAAACGCAGCCAGTAGGAACCAAGGTGGATGTTCAGGATCAGAAACAGGGCAGATGAAAATCGTTTACAAAAAGACTTTGAGAGAGGGGGAGGGAAACTGAACAACTAACGGAAGGCAGTAGGTGGTCAAGACCATACAGTAAGAAGGAACTGTGAATCCAAAACAAGGAAAACCAAAGACAGATTTTCAGAGTGCTGCTGTGACTCAATTTCAAATAAAAGCTATGGTGAGTTTTAGCAAAATTTGGATATAAGAGATTTGGTTTTCAGATCCTAAGTCTCCTTTTTTGGCAGCGTTTTCTCATATCTGCAGTCTCTTCTCTTTAAGCACCAGAGGCCCCATCTGTTCCTCACCAAAGAGAAAACACTGTTGTAGACTCTTGGTGCATAAGGCAAGACATAATTTTCCAAGAGTATCCGAAAGCTTCGTCTTTATGTGGAAGGAATTTTCAGGTAAAAAGCTGGTGAGGAATTATACGAACCTTCCCGGTGTCCCTTCTCTCAAACCTCCCTAGAGGCACTTTCTATTTTTACTTTCTCCTCCTTGGTCCCACTCATAACAGTGGTTATCTGCATTACAGGCACATCTTCACCTGGTCTTTGCCTGGATTGAAAGAGGTTCCTTTCACTAAAAAACAGAGGAATTCATATAAGGAAAGGCTATTTAGGTGAAATCGTGCTATGATATTTTGATATCTCCAATCTATGGTAAGGTCATTGAAGGTCTAATATTGAGATGTGAAGTGTAAGGAAGACCATTAGTCATTTAAAATTGCATTTCACATAGAAATGTGCATTGCATTTGCTGAGAACTCAAGTGCCAGGGCTGGTGCTCTGAGAGTGCCAGCGCTTGTTTACATGGAGCTGAAGGATGGCTTCCTCATTTGAACTCCAAGGGCTGCCCCTCCCTGCACTGGAATCAATGGAAGGAAGGGTGGGGTTGGCGCACAAAGTTTTGACAATGCTTCAGTTCTTTGCACCCCAAATATTTACTGAAACAGTTGGGTAATTCTTTAGGGAGATCAGACCTAACACTACAAAAGATGGCAAAGAGCCAAGAGGAGGAAAAAATTGCTTCCCTATTTGGTAAGGTTGTGTTGCTTTTTGCCTGTAATAAATGCAGAAGCAACAATACAGAAATTGTCCTACACACACCCTCCTCAAACTGATCACTCATTTGAAAATTTAGCTTCAGGGAAACCAGCCACTGCAACTTCCATTCAGGCATTTCTGGTCCTGCAGGCAGCTGTTTCCTCTGCTTGGAATAGCCACTCTTCTCATGGAAGCCCACCTTTCTTCTGATTC
Source organism: Alouatta palliata (assembly GCA_004027835.1). Taxonomy (NCBI): domain Eukaryota; kingdom Metazoa; phylum Chordata; class Mammalia; order Primates; family Atelidae; genus Alouatta; species Alouatta palliata. Next base: position 29,309 of record PVKV010018394.1, read on the forward strand.
TTCTGCAGCCCTCTCCACATCCCATGGCCTGTATTAAGCCTCTCCCAGTTGTCCCAGCCCACAGTAATCTCTCTGTTCTTCGGCCTCCTACAGCACTTGCTTGGTAAGTGTGGTGGCATTTATCTGCGTGTCTACTCAGCTCCTCTCCCCACCACTGGACCTTGCACATAATAGTCAGCCTTCACTACATACGCCTGCAAATAATGACAAGTTATTATGGTATAGTGGTTTAGGTGTGCCTTTGTCAAGTTCATGCTTATGTGATTTGTAAGAAGAAGTTGGGCCAAGCACGGTGACTCAGGCCTGTAATCCCAGCACTTTGGGAGGCCAAGGCGGGCGGGTCACATGGTCAGGAGTTTGAGACCAGCCTGGCTTCTATGAAACCCCGTCTCTGCCCAAAATACAAAAACATTAGTCAGGCATGGTGATGGGCACCTGTAATCAATCCCAGCAACTCAGGAGGCTGAGACAGGAGAATTGCTTGAACCTGGGAGCGGAGGTTGCAGTGAGCCAAGATCACGCCACTTCACTCCAGCCTGGGGGACAGAGCAAGGCTCTGTCACACACACACACACACACACACACACACACACACAAAGTTTTCCTTTTGTTACTTTTGAAAGGTAGTAAATCCTTAACATGTAATCATTTTCAAACACCATGGATTTTGTTAGGAGGCATAAGAAACAGCATTTGCGCAGGGCACGGTGGCTCATGCCGGTAATCCCAGCACTTTGGGAGTGTGAGGCAGGCGGATCACGAGGTCCAGAGTTCGAGACCATCCTGGCCAACATGGTGAAATCCCGTCTCTACTAAAAATACAAAAAAATTAGCCAGGTATGGTGGCAGGTGCCTGTAATCCCAGCTACTCAGGAGGCTGAGGCAGGAGAATTGCTTGAACCTGGAAGGCGGAAGGAGGTTGCAGTGAGCTGAGACCACACCACTGCACTCCAGCCTGGGCAACAGAGACTCTATCTCAAAAACAAACAAACAAAAAACACTTGGCAGATATGGGTAGAGAGGCAAAGAAGTAACTGAGGAGAATGAGAGGAGTGAAGAACTGGTTCACACGGTCCAAACCCCATTGGTGTGCTTTACTTGGTCTGCTGTCTGCTTCACCTGGGATTTTCTTGTTGTTTGTTTTCTTTTTTGTAGAGACAAGATGTATGTTCTGCCCAGGCTGGTCTTGAACACCTAGCCTCCAGCAATCCTCCCAAGGCCTTCTATCTTGGGTTTAACACTGAAAGTCCTGGGCAACCCCTCAGGCAAACCAGAAAGGTGGAAGCATCCTGACAAGAAGCAAATCATGTTCTGAGTCATGAACAGAGCCCTCTTTATTTTCTCTCACTTCAAATTCCAGTGCCTCGGCCTCTCCAAGGACATTCCGCTCTCCTATAACAAGCCGAGGAGCAGGCAAAAATGGAGTCTCAGGACTCCTGGGACTAAGCAGATGTCCTCGGTTTATTAAACTCTCGATACTTCAGAAGCAATGTCAGGCCTAGGAGGATAACTGAAGGGAAAATGCTTTAAACATAGTTCTCACAAGCAGAAACCAAAGGGAATATTCTGAACTGGAAACAGTGACCTTTATGGCATTATTCCCAAAAGGAACGTCAAAAGCAGAGCCTCAGGAAGGCAAATGTCCAGGATCCACAGGAACTCTGACTTACACGGAACATTCCACACCAGGCCTGCTAATTGCAGCGCTGGAGCATCTGTTTTGATAATGTTCTTTGCAATCAACGCAACCCTGAGAATGTGAGTGAACAGACAAAAAAGAATACTGGATTCTATGACTATGAATACGTTTTGGATATTGCAGCATGTAGCAGAATGAAGTAGTACATTCTGAGCATCAAAAAATATATATTACATATTTTATATTACATGCATATCACAGAATAGACACATTTGGAAAAATGCAGCTGAAATAAGCATAACAATAATAACATCGTACTAATTAGGCTATAGAGTTTGTGTAGTAATAGGGTTTTTTTTGTAATAAAATGGTAAAGCTAAGGATTCTAATCTGTGTAATGTATAACATAGTAATTGTGAACAAAAAAGCATAATAGGACATTGGAAATTCGAATGCTTGTTTCTATGTCATGCAGGAATAAAACTGAGTTGGTTTCTTTATATAGACTTCTATGACTAAGAACGCTTCTGTGTACCCTGGTACAAGTATAAGCAGATAACTTGGCTGGGAGTTGAAATTTAGGGGATGTGGTGCAGAGACATAACTTTACCACCAGGGGGTGTTCTTTCCTCTTCCGGAATGTTAATAAGTTTATGTAACCACAAACTAACCCTAAACCAGCCCCACTAAAAATGGGCCAGGCCAGATCCTAGGAAATGGGATTAACTTACATCATTCACACAAATTCCCTCTTGCTCTTCCATTTTAGAGAGTTGTGTTTTCCTTCAGTTGAGAGATTCATGCTGGCAGCAAGCCAATCTACATGAACCGTCAAAAACAGATTACACTCTTCCTGCTGATCAAAACACGAGAATGATGACTTAAGAAGTTAGTGCAGGTAGCTATTTCTGATGATCCCTGGGGAACAAGTTTCATGTAGGTGAGACCTCAGCAGTTAGAAAGCAAACATCGAAGGGATGTGAGGGGTAGCAAAGTCTCCCGCTTGAATTTTGATCTAAACTGATTTACAACTGAAAAAAGTTGATGCCTCGTTAGAGACCAGAAAAGCCTAGGAAAATTACCAGAGAGATTTTGACAGCTTCCAGAGTCAGCCAGGGAATCTGTCCTAGCCCATTAGTATAACCAAGTTTAGAAAGCAAGGCTTTGGAGAGGTGCCCCAGGGAGATGCCCAAGGGAGTCCGTCTGAATCCAGCCAAATGCTTATTCTTGAAAAAGGAAGACTTTGTCCCCTCTGTCAGCTTAGTGCCAGAAGCTCTGGTCAGGGAGGAAGGCTGTGAAGCTGAGAAATATGGGATATTAGGTCACCTGCCCAACTGAAACATGTTCAACAAATTCAAACTTCGATTCAATACATTATTTCCTTTTCTAAATGTCCAAAAATAATGCTTGCTCACTGTTAAAACCAAACAATACAGAGGTTAAAGTAAGCATCAAAGGAATGTCCTCTCATGGCCAGCCCACTTGCCTCAGTCCTACTTACCAAAAATACTCATGGTTGAGAATTTGCTTATATTTTTCAGAACTTCCTCTTCCCCATGAATTTTTTTTTTTAATTTATCAGTCTATCTGTCTGGCTCTCCATCTATTCATCATAAGCATCTATCAATCACCCATTTGGTTTGGTTTGGTTTTTGCCAAAGAGAGAGAGAGAGAGAGAGATCCTAAAATACATATTCTTTTGTGTTTTTCATTTAATTGAAATGAAACTTCATTTCAATTTAATGAACCTGACTTTTCCAAATCAGCTCCAATCTTTCTGATAGTGACACAATATTCCATTGTATGAATGATCCATAATTTTCTTAAGCCAGTGCCCTACTGATGAAAATTTGTGCTATTTCCAGTTTCTTTTTCTATTACAATAATGCCATAATAAAATTCTTAATTAAAAGATGTGGTTATTAATGGGTGTGTTGTGTTAAGGATCAGTCATTGTGCTAAGCCCTCTTCAGGATATGAGAATGAATAAAAGATATTTCCTGCCATCTTGGAGTTTACTCTTTTGTGTGGGAGAACTATAAAAAAAAATGACATGGTGAGGTGTGGTGGCTCATCCTGTAATCTCAGACTTTGGGAGCCCGAGGTGGGCAGATCTCTTGAGGTCAGGAGTTTGACACCGGCCTGGCCAACATCACAAAACCCTGTCTCTACTAAAAATACAAAAATTAGCTGGGAGTTGTGACGCATGCCTTCGGAGGCTACTTGGGAGGCTGAGGAAGGAGAATCACTTAAACCCGGGAGGCAGAGGTTGCAGTGAGCTGAGATCGAGCCACTGCACTCTGGCCTGGGAGACAGAGTGAAATCTGTCTCAAATAATAATAATAATAATAATAGTAATAATGTAAGAAAATGGATTTACATACTAGATAGTTGGATGAATTATAACGTATCTGCCAGGGAGTAGAAAGGAAGGTGCTACCAATTTTGACAGTTGGGATTAGGGAAGATTTCACTGAATTGACTTCATCTCTAGGGATTTGCTTGAGTTTGTTTGATATAGGGCAGCTGAGGTAGAAGCTTGCACTCTTAACAAAGCCATCCTGTTCACCATGAATGAGGCTAAGGGCTCTACAGTTTTTGCTATTTGCATTTCCTCTAACAAATATAATTTCATAAAAATCTGGGAATGCTTTGTCCTTTTTTGGTTTTTTTAAGATGGAGGTCTCACAATGTTGCCCAGGCTAGTCTCAAGCTCCTGGGCTCAAGTGATCCCCAGCCTCAGCCTCCTATGAGATGACAGGCACGTGCCACCGCGCTCGGCTCTTGCTTTGTCTTCCTTCTAAACTTGTTTTGCTGAGTTTAGTCTACAGCTTTGTCTGATTATCTTAAAACTCATTACAAATATTCAACATGGCACTGCTCCTTGCTCTGTCCCCAAATTTTCTGGGTAAAATGTCTGCTCTCCAAATCAAGCATGCCATAAATTGTTGAATTAATATTGTTACATCTACTGCGACTGTCCAGCAAGAACCATTTTATCAGTACATGAAATCTAACAGTATGATTTTAAAAGAAAACATATGAAGCAACTCACCTGTGATAGCAAATCTCTTTGAGTCAGAACCTTCCCAGCAATCATGTAAACATACTGGAAGGAGAGTTTTCATTTTTAAGCAATCTTAATTAGCAGGTCTCTTTCTTATTAACATCTTCAAAGGGCTTTCAGCTCCTCCCTAGATGAAAGGTCCTGTGTGAGGACAAGTTATTAGTATGCTCACAAAATACACACACTAAATGCAGGAAAAGTGCAAACGGTTTAACTCCACAGCCTGCAATGCTCTTGAGATGCTTTGATCTGCCAGGATAGCCATCAATTATTCTATATCCTTTACTCTCTAAATGCATGCATCAAAGCATGTTCATGCACACCCTTGTAAATCCCGCTGTTTATTTCAAAATAGTTCTGAGTTAACCCTTGCTTCCTTTTTCCTTTGTTGAGAGCTGCTGATTCAGCTTATTGAGGAAAGGGTATATGTAACCTTGGGTTTAGAGTAGAAAATAATCTTTTTTTGCTCTATAAAGATGTCCATGGGTCGGGCATAGTGGCTCATGCCTGTGATATCAGCACTTTGGGAGGCCACGGGCAGACCACCCAAGGTCAGACATTCAAGACCAACCTGGCCATGGTGAAATACAAAAAATACAAAAATTAGATGGGTGTGATGGCAGGTGCCTGTAGTTCCAGCTACTTGGGAGAATCGCTTGAACCCAGGAGATGGAGGTTGCAGTGAGCTGAGATTGCACAACTGCACTCCAGCCTAGGCAACAGAGTGAGACTCCATCTCAAAAAAAAAGATGTCCGTGGCATAAAAATGAACATTAATAAAGATTCATTGGTGACCTGGGAAAATATACATAATATAATAAGGGAAAAAAGCATGATACAAACATTTGTAGAATACTTTCACAACTGTAATATTAATAATTGCTAACGTGAATTAAATACAACAATGCCAGCCGGTGACCTGAATGCTTTACCTGTGTGACATATTGCAGTCTTCACAATGAGATTAATATTATCATCTCCCTTTTATATATAAAGAAACCGAAGCTCAGAAAGGTTAAGTAACTAGACCATGATCACACAGCCAGTCAGTGGTAGAGCTGATGGGGTTCTATCTGGTACTGACTGACAACAAAGCTTTGTGATGGTCCTGCTGCCTTTTAACAGCGAATATATCTAGGCAGAGAGATTTGGGGTGATTTTTCCCCTACTTTTTTACGCTTACACATTTTTTTCTAGAAAAAGCAAAAGTAATATACTAACTACACAAAGTAATCAAATAAAATTAATAAAGAGGGCTAAGTAGCTATTTTATTCGTAGCGTGATAACTTGAGATAAACATAGGTAACATGTAGTGAAGCTCAAAGTTGTCTGGGCCTTTGCTTCCTTATCTTTAAAATGAAAGGGTTACACCAAGCAATCTCAAAGGCATCTTCCAATTTTCCTACTACTTTAGTTCATTGTTTCTGACTATGCTTCAGGGATGGCACTTTTCTTCAGCAATAAGTTGGTTCTAGTTCCCTAAATTTGCTCAAAGAGCTCTGGTAAGTACCAGAGGAAGAACCAAAGGACTGCTTGGGATTCATCTTTAACCCCACAGAAGAATAAAAACTATCTTTGTTAATGATGAATTTTGAATAAGTATTAATGTAAAATCGTTACATACTTATTACATTGTAATTATAAATAGATAATGAGCATATAAATTTTTTATTGTATATATTTAAGGTTTACATGATGTCTTGATATAGATAGTGAAAAGGTTACTATAGTTAGCAAATTAACCTATCCATCATCTCAGTTATCCTTTTTGTGTGTGTGGCAAGAGTACCTAAAAACTACTTTTTTTTAGCAAAAATTATTAAATATAGTCCTCACGTTGAACATTCCATCTTTATATCTGCTATTTTTTACCCTTTGTTCTGCACCTCCCCATTAAGCACATTTTTCTGATCTAATTCCTGAGTGAAAGACGAATTGTGTTGGATATCGGTGCTAGGTCTTTTTCTGACCAGGGTTTAGTTTGAACATGTCTAGAATGCAAGAGTGAGAAAACCCTTTGAAACTGTGTGGAAAGCAGGTGTTTCCAGCTGAGAGGAGCATTTGATCTTTACTTGGAAAATAAGCACCTGTACTACAAAGAAAGGTTGCTTGTCTCCACAGAAGGATGAGTTCCTCCACAGGAAGCATGTGGCACCAACCATGAAAGAAGGACAGAACTATCTGCAGTGCTATAAATATTAAGATGTCTGGGAAACATGAAGAATTTTTATTTCTGGCTACATTTATTTATTGTTTCTATTTTTGATAATAGTCTTTATTTGGAACTCTTTTTTCCCAGTGTTGTGTTTTTCAACATAGGGAAATGTAATGATTCAGCACATAACAGGTGTCCAGTAAATACTAGCTCAATAAAGTAAGTATATTGACATTTAAGCTTTAATTATAAGTACAGCTCTTTTTAAGGTAAGTTTTGGGAACCGTACTCTCTTTGATTAGTATCTAGAATTCTATCTTCTGAAGACCCTAGCATCTTCACATCAACTTTTAAAAACTTTCCATACCACATAGACCAAACATTCAAATATAAAAAATGAAATCATTTTTATACTAGACAAAGAAGAATTTCTTTGTCATCTTAAAGCAGGGAAGGGCTTTCTACTATTTCTAAAAATCAAGAGCTTACAAAGGAAAAGTGATAAAGTTATTAAGGTTAATATAATAATTATAATCTTTAGTAAAAGCAAAGAACAACAAAACATATGGACATAATAGGAACAACTAAAAGATTAACAACAAACAAATTAAAAAGTTTGCCACCCATATCAAGATAAAATAAGTAATCTACCAATATATGAAGAGTTCCCAGCAATCAATAAGAAAAGGACTGATAAAACAATAGAAAAAGGGCAGAGAAAACGAGTTTAGAGTTCACAGAATTAAACCTAAAAACAGATGCTCAACTGAAGTAGTAATTAGAGCAACACAGGATATAATTACACTAAGTTGTTTTGCCCCACCCATCAGATTAGCAAAACTCTACAAATTTCATACATACTCTGTAGTCAAGACCTTGGGAAGGGAAGACTGCATTATGAGTGGGAAGGTAAATTGGTACAACCTCTGTGGAGGACAATTTAGCAATATCTACCAAAATCACAAATCCACGTAGTCAACCAGGACGATTTATCCTGAAACTAACAAAGCATAAGCTTCGGGGATCCTCATTTGCACAATCCCTTTTCAAGGTTTTGGAAGGAGCCCTAATGATTTTTCAATATATTACGTGTTTTTGTAATCTTTGCAAAGTAAAATATTTTAGTTACAATTGGTTAAGACCACTGCTCTCTTTCTACTTGGATATCTCCTCCATCATACTTTCCTTTGTGAAGCGTGGCAGTGGAGTGGCGTCAGGAACTTTTGGAATCTAGCTAAAGGGAAATCGACCTGGAGATTCATTCAAGTTTGGATTTATTAGGGTGAATTTACATGTTACACAATCTCCACATGTATAGCCAGGTTATTATTAGGTGTTCTGGTATAGGAATGGTTTCCAGAAATATTCCTACCTCCCACTGTGCTAACCAGAAGATTAGCACACTCTAACTAGAAGATGCAGAACCAGAGGTCATATTGAAATATGAACATGTCTTATAATGCTTGATATCAGAATTATGTAGGTAGTAGAAAAGAAACAAGGCTTGAAATATGTGCAGCCCCCCAGTCTGTGGAAAATTATTTTAATACTAGTCATGTAAAATAACAAGCAGAATGTTTCATTATTAGATGCCTGGTCAAAATGGGTGTTGTAGCCTATCAGGAATGTACCTGATGATGCAGCAATTAAAAAATGCACCATGTATTATAGTCTTCTTTTAAAAAAATGGGAACCACATGAAATAGAATTTCTCAGAATTTCTGGGCTGTAGGATACAAACCTATAGCAGCACTAGAAATAGCAAGCAAGTCTGTGTGAAACTGAATGCTTAATGCATCACAGCTGTCAATAATTAAAAAAAAGAATTTCAATCAACCATGCTAAAGAAGAGACTGCATTCTCTTTCTGTTTTCTGTCTTTAAAATGATGTTACAAAACTGTGGTCAAATAAAGAGGTAATCCAAGTCTGTACAGCCAAAACAGAGAAAAAAGCTTTATAACTGTGTGTCAGAGACTTGATTAATAAAAACATTATGTTAGTTTTCAGGGTTCTGTGATAGTTATGGTATTTGTTAGCTTTTTAAAATTAGTAATTTACTGTGATTTCTGCTATTGTTTACACTAGTTATTTGGTTTTGTACCTACTTTCGATTTCATAATTTGTATTCCTTTTGTTTGTTTGTTTCCAATGAACTTATTTAATCAGAATTTCAGAGGGCCCTAGAAAGCTGCATTTTTAACAAGGACCTCAGATGATTCTAGGTGAATTAAAAGTATAATTTGGGAAGTAATTTTAACCTTCATTGTGTATCAGTTTATATATACAGTAATATTAAGTTATAAATCATGTAATAGAAGAAAAACATTTTTTATACAAAGTGTTAATAGAGGCCTAAGTGCAATATGGTTTTTAAAATGAAATAAAATGAATTCATGTGTATATTGTTGTAATCATAAAGATAAGTATGTTAACATGAAAGCTATATAATGAAAAACATTAATGACAAATCCAAGTACAAATGAAAATATTCAGCTGGGCGTCGTGGCCCAGGCCTGTAATCCCAGCACTTTGAAAGGCCAAGGTAGGCGGATCACCTGAGGTCAGGAGTTTGAGACCAGCCTGGCTAGCATGATGAACACCCGTTTCTACTAAAAATACAAAATTAGCCAGGTGTGGCAGCACATGCCTGTAATCCCAGCTACTCGAGAGGCTGAGGCAGGAGAATTGCTTGAACCTGGGAAGTGGAGGTTGCAGTGAGCCAAGATCCTGCCATTGCACTCCAGCCTGGGCAACAAGAGCAAAACTTCATCTCAAAAAATAATAATAATTAAATAAATAATAAATAATAAAATATATACATATGTATGTATATATATTTTTTTAAACAGAGTCTTGCTCTGTCACCCAGGCTGGAGTGCAGTGGCACAATCTCGGCTCACTGCAACCTCTGTCTCCCCTGCCACATCCTCCCGAGTAACTGGGATTACAGGCATGCACCATCATGGCAGGCTAATATTTGTATTTCTTGGTAGAGACAGGGTTCTACCATGTTGGTCAGGCTGGTCTCCAACTCCTGACCTCAGGTGATCCACCCACCTTGGTATCCCAAAGTACTGGGATTACAGGCATGAGGCACTGTGCCAGGCCAAATTTTAATATATTGTTTTTCACTTTGTCCACACCAATGGAGTAGGGGATTTCAGAAACCTTTTTTGGCATCTTCTTGGAATGCTGCTTAGTTGCTCATTAGCTATCAGATTAAAATTCATACCTATTCATTTCTGCATTATTCACATCATCAGCTCTCCATCAGAAAAACTGAAAATTATTTGAGTGAATTTAATATAAAAGTTTAAGAAAAACTGGATAACACCAATGAAAATATTTGATTATGTGACAAATTTAAAACATCCCCACTTCAAAAGACATAAAGGCAAACAAAGGATGAGATTTATTATCTTTAATTCCCCGACTCACAGAAAATAACAGGAAAACCTTAAAACTATCTAATTAATAATGAGCTATGGACATGAATAAGAAATTCTAAAAACATGAAAGTATTAAGCTTAGAAGTCACCATTAGCTTCCATTGTCTGCTCCACACAAATTCAATATACTACAAGTGGGCGCATGACTGCTCTCTACTCTGGGGTCAGCAATGTTAATTACCCTTCAATGGTGTTTATTTGAGACCCTTGTCATTTAATCTGTATTAAATAAATTTGAAGGCTGCCAGTTTATCGAAGCTGCTGCTGACTCTGGCAGAGGACCCCAGGCTGGACACAGGCAAAATATTTGTGTCAGTGTACATTTTTCATCCACTTGGTCAGGGTCTGTGGGTCAGATCCAGCACAGTTGTAGTCTCCGGTGCTGAAAGTGGGGCCTGGTGGGAGGTGACTGGATCGTGGTGGTGGTTTCTCAGGAGTGGTTCAGCACCATCCACTTGGTGCTGTTCTCATCATAGTGAACGAATTCTCACAAGGCTCTGGTTGTTAAAAGTGTGTAGCACTTCCCCGAGCTCTCTCGTTCTTACTTCTGCCATGTAAGACACCTGCTCCCCCTTTGCCTTCCACCATGAATAACACCACCATGAGGCCTCCTCAGAAACAGATGCTGCCAGGCTTCCTATACAGCTTACAGAACCGGAGCCAATTAAACCTCTTTTCTTTATAAATTACCTTGTCTCAGGAATTTCTTTTATTTATTTATTTATTTATTTATTTATTTACTGAAACAGGGTCTCGCCCTGTCATCCAGGCTGAAGTGCAGCAGTGCAATCATGGCTCACAGCAACCTCTGCCTCTGGCCTCAGGTGATTCTCCGACCTTAGTCTCCAGAGTAGCTGGGACTACAGGTGCACCCCACCATGCCCAGCTAACTTTTGTGTTGTTTTGTAGAGATAGGGTTTTGCCATGTAGCCTACGCTGGTCTCAAACTCCTGTACTCAAGTGATCTCCCTGCCTGGGCCTCCCAAAGTGCTGGGATTACAGGCTTGAGCCACCAAGTCTGACCTAGGAATTTCTTGGTAGCAATGTGAGAATGAACTAATATACTCCCATCCTCCCTTATCCCCAGTCTCTGTCAACCACCAATCTGCTTTCTGTCTCTGGATTTACCTATTCTTGGCATTTTATATAAGTGGAATTACACAATATGTAGTCTTTTATGTCTGGCTTCTTTCACTTAGCATAATGTGTTCAAGGGGATTCATCTAAATTGCAGCATGGATCAGAACCTCATTCCTTATTATGATGGAATAATATTTTACTGTATGTATATACCACACTTTGTATATCCATGAATCTGTTGACGAACATTTGGGTTGTTCTTTTGTCTATTGTAAACAGTGCTGCCATGATCTCTTACCTTTTTGTTGGGCGTGTAAACTGGTACTGGACAAACTGATTACCAGGCTTGCTGGGCCCTCATCCAGGTATTTGTCAGGGTTGGTCCATAATGACACATTGGCTGGGACTGATCCTCCAGTGCCTGTGCCATCAGTGGTTAAATACTTTGAATAATTATGAAGAGATTCCCATAAAATTGACAAACTGGGGAACTTTTTTGCTCCCCTTAACCTCATAAAGGACTAAGACAGAGGTAGGTACTTTACCAAGGACAGCCAAATATAATCTGTGCAAGTGACCACTGAGGTAGCCAGAAGGAAAATTCAGCCTAAATAGGCATGATGACTGTTAGCTAAGCAGTCCAGTTGCTTACATGGGGAAAATGAACTAAAAATATGGAAGGGAATTGAGAGTTGGTAATGGGAGCAGAAGATGAAAAAGGCCAGCTGTGAATGGCTGATTTCTGGGGCAGAGCTTCTTGAGCTGTGACTGCTAATGGGAGACAAGGTAGCTAGTCCCCAGAGCTCCCCTGGATCCTGAACAACCTTCAGTTGCGCCCTGTGTGGCTCGGCGAGTTCTTATTTGTTCTTTGTGGTTACTATGAGGCCTGGTTTCATGTCTTAGATTCCTGCCCTAAATATTTCTACAACTGTCATTCCTACAAGCTTCCCAATGACAGAGATGACCTGAGTGATTCTTTGCATCCAAAGGAACTTAAGGAAAACACCTTTGAAAAGAAATTAAGTTATAGATATCAAGAGCTTTATAATCATTAACAGTCTTTGATGCAGTAACTCCTCTCTGCAGCTCCAGTCTAAGACAAAGATCCCAGAGTCAGAAAAGCCATATGCACAAGGAAGTTAATCTCAATTTTAGTTTAGTGCAAGAAATCAGAAACGTGTCTAAATGTTGGTAAATGATTTAACAAAGGAAAAAATAAAGTTGCCTAAATTAGATAAAAAACTTATTTGTTGGCTGGGCGTGGTGGCTCACGCCTATAATCCCAGCACTTTGAGAGTCCAAGGCAGACAGATCACCTGAGGTCAGGAGTTCGAGACCACCCTGACCAACATGGAGAAACTTCATCTCTACTGAAAATACAAAATTAGCCAGGCGTGGTGGCACATGCCTGTAATCCCAGCTACTCGGGAGGCTGAGGCAGGATAAAGCCTTGAACCTGGAAGGCAGAGGTTGCAGTGAGCCAAGATCGTGCCATTGCACTTCAGCCTGGGAAATAAGAGCAAAACTCTGTCTCAAGAAAAAGAAAGAAAGGAAAAAAAAGAATTATGAGTATCAATAGTTTTACATTCACATTGACATACTGTTCTATAATGATTTTTATTTTAAAAAGGTAGGAAATATACATTTACATGAAAATATTAAGACACATAACAAAATATGAATAATGATTATCTTTGAGTGAGTTTTTTTGCCTTATTATTTAAAAGATTTTTATGAAAACTGCATGTGTAGTTTTTATAACAAGAAAATGCTTTTTTAGGCCAGGTGCGGTGGCTTACACCTGTAATCCCAGCACTTTGGGAGGCCGAAGTGGGTGGATCACCTGAGGTCAGGAGTTCAAGACCAGTCTGACCAACATGGAGAAACATCATCTCTACCAGAAATACAAAATTAGCCAAGCATGGTGGTGCATGCCCATAATCCCAGCTACTCGGGAGGCTGAGGCAGGAGAATTGCTCGAACCAGGGAGGCAGAGGTTGTTGTCAGCTGAGATCACGCCATTGCACTCCAGCCTGGGCAACAGAGCAAGACTCTGTCTCAAAAAAAAAAAAAAAGAAAAGAAAATGCTTGTTTAAAAAGCAGAATACAGCATGACTTTTAGGCAGAAACAAATTATCCTAAGCTGATATTTAGTTCTTAGAAAAGAGGGAAAAACAAAAGCTTCAGTGCTAGTACAAAACTAAAAGAAAAAGATCACAGAGACATGGAGAATTCAATCCCCACAAAGTTCCTGAAGGAACCAGATGATACTCCAGTTTTCCCGAAGGCCCAGAATACTGCCTTTTGTGGGAAGATCAAAGAAGGGTTTTCTGTAGCTGAGAACACTATGCCGAATCTAAGCCCATAGTGGCCACCAGACATAGAGCTTATTAGGAAAACCTTATGCCATTCCAAATTACAGTTCCAAATGGACAGACTTATAATTTTTCCATGTGGATCAGAAACATATACCCACCATACATCATTGCAGTGAGACTCCAAGAATGGCAGCAGGAGGAAGTAGAGCAGTTAATTAATTAAACACTTATTTATTGAATGTTTACTATGTTTGGGCTCTATTGTGAGCCATAAGGATAAAAATTCCTGCCCTCGTGGTGCATATATGCTACAGTGTGGGGTTGCAAAGTAAGGAGAGGTGGAAACAATACATAAAAAGTAGCAGCAGTCTGGGCACAGTGGCTCATGACTGTAATCCCAGCACTTTGGGAGGCCGAGGGGAGATCACCTGAGGTTGGGAGTTTGAGACCAGCCTGACCAAAGCAGAGAAACCCCATTTCTACTAAAAATACAAAATTAGCCCAGCATAGTGGTGCATGCCGGTAATCCCAGATAGTTGGGAGGCTGAGGCAGAAGAATCACTTGAACCTGAGAGGTGGAGGTTGTGGCGGGCCGAGATTACGCCATTTCACTCCAGCCTGAGCAACAAGAGTAAAACTCCATTTCAGGAAAAAAAAAAAAAAAAAAAGTACCAGCAAATATAGCATGCTAGAAACATATGGAGAAAAATAAAACAGTGGAAGGAGTTCAGGAGAGTCTGTTGGCAGGTTCTTAGAGTTTAAACAAGTTGGTGGTGCAAGGATATTTGAGTGAAGATGTGAAGAAGGTGAAAAATTGAGCTCAAGAAAAACATTCTAGACAAAAACGTTCTAGACAGAGAAGCACATACAAAGGCCTGGGGCAGGATTGTATCTGGCCTGTTCAAGGAATGCAAGGAGGTCAGTGTGGCTCGGAGCATAGTGAGCAGGAGAGGAGAGTGGTGGGAGGAGAGGGAGTGGAGGAGGGTAAAGTCATAAATATCCTTGAAGGCCACTGTAAGGAGAAGGAAGGAGACCAATGCACCCACAGATGCTGACTGATAAAGAGGCATGTGGCAAAGATCACTCCAAGGTCCCTAGCCCAGGTCACTAGGAGTGGGTTATGTTATTTGCTAAAACAGCAAACAAAGAGGAAGGGCAGAGTTGTGCCAGGGAGGGCATGGGAAGAAAAGAAGGAAGAAATCAAAAATTTGTTTGGGAAGTCTTTTTGTTTTTTAGAAGAAGGTGCCAGTAGGGCCCAGAAGTTGGAACTGGTAACTTGGGATAGAAATGCAATTGATGAATTAACAACAGAGTGCTCAAATTATGAAAATGAATAAGTAAATAACCAGTAGGACATGCTAATAAACAGTTGTTGAATCAACCCTGTGAAACTGCTTAAGAATGTATTTTATTAGGTTATTTTGCCAGAAAAGGAACAGAGATAAGTGACCTCAGATACTGAGGTTATTGTACAGCTGCACAGGAAGCTAGAATACATTGTCCCATAGCAATCAGGACTCAGGACTCATGGAGCCTGAAAGGTCATGAAGGTGCAATGCAGTTATCGGGACCAGCCTACGTGTTCACGTACCCATCACAGGCGTCCTTCTAGTCATGGAGCCACTTCGTCTCTGCTTCTATTGTTCCTGATGGGGTATTTCTCTTTCTCCCTCAATCTCAATCTTAATCTCTGTCCATATTCCTCAAAAGAAATTATCTAATTTATTCGGTTAGTGATCACCCATGACAGAGAACATCTGATCAGAACTCTTAAATATTTTTTAGGCCGGGAGTGGTGGCTCACACCTATAATCCCAGCACTTTGGGAGGCTGAGGTGGATGGGTCACCTGAGGTCAGGAGTTCAAGACCAGCCTGACCAACATGGTGAAACTCTGTCTCTACTAAAAAAAAAAAAAAAAAAAAAA
>PVKV010018395.1:0-44947 GCA_004027835.1 Alouatta palliata
GGAGGGGAGGGGAGGAAGGAAGAAAGGAAGGAACTTTTTAAGATAAGCAAAAACGTAAGGAGTTCATCCCACAGCACCTACCTTACAGGATATGCTAGTGGGGAGTCCTCAGGTTTAAACTAAAGGATGCCAGACAGCAACACAAACACAAAAATATGCAACTCACTAGTAAAGGTAAGTATATAGATAAATACAGAATACTGTAATACTGTAGTGTTGGTTTGTAAATCCCTTAATAGCTCTGGTATGGAATTTAAGAAAGAAAAACATAAAAACTCTAAAACTGCATTGATGTATACAAAATATAAAAAGATGTAATTTGTGACATTGATAAAGTGGGGGAGAGGTAGAGGAATAGAGTTTTTGTATGTAAAGGAAATTGTTATTAGCTTAAAATGATTGTTACAACTATAAGATATTTTATGTAAATCTCATGGTAGCCATGAAGAAAATATCCACAAAATACACAGAAAAGAATGAGGAAAAAATCAAAGCAAGTTCAACACACAAAAATCAATGAAACAAAGGAAGGGCACCAAGAGAAGAGAGACAAAATAACTACAAGACAGCCAGAAATAATAATAAAGTGGCAATAAAAACTTCTTTTCTATCAGTAATTACTTTAAGTGGATTAATCTCTGCAATCAAAAGACATAGTATAGCTGAATGAATAAAAATAATTCTGGTTTATAGTTCCATGTGTAAGGAACTTAGAAGTCACCACTCCATTCTAGCAATAAGTAAAAGCTCATCAAACTGAAAGAGCAACAACTCTTCTTAGATCCACAAAAGAAGTGAGGTCACAGGGCACATCATTGCCCCCAAGTTGGAAAGACGGGTAGGTACAGAGAACCACAACATACCAGAACAGAAACCTATGTGGAAACCTATGTGGAAACAAGTTCATCAGTAACAGTTTAGTTAGGAAAACCTAAACTGTAACTGATGAACTTCTGCAACGTTTGGAGAGCTCCCAAGGGACTGGTACTTGAAAATCTGTAGAGCTCCTTGTTTCATTTAGGACTTTCACTCCATTCCTCTTCTCAGAAGGATCTTTCTTTTCCTTAGCAGTAAAAGGAACTAGTCTGTCCTTCCTGGTTTTCTGTTAAATTAAGCCAGTTTCATTTTAGTCCTTCTTGAATTCCAGCCAGCTGAGACTTTCCTCTGGAATAAGTCTCAGAGTTAAAAACGTCAGAGAATTGCAGTGCCCTGGCACCAGCTAGAACCAGCTATGTGGCCATGTCCCTGGCACCTGAGACCACTCAGTACCCAACACCCCAGGGAACAGACAGCCCAGCACATCATTAAGGTTGCCCCCAGTACATAGGGAGCCAAAGTTCGTGCTCCTCAGAGCCTGAGAGCTTCCTGCCCAGGGCCACCATCACTGACAGTAACTCTGCCCTCTTTAGCAGAGGGACCACACACTGCCTTCCCAGTTCAGCCCAAGGACTGAACTGCTTGGAGCTGCTGCTACCACTGCCACCATTGGTGCTAGTACACATGCCATCTGGGGGCCAAGGACTGGTCCACCAAAAGCAACCATCTCTACCACCAGCACCTGTGTGTGCTGTCCAGGGACTGGAGGACAATCCATTTAGGGTCACTGCTGCCACTGCTGATACTTGCATGCACTGCCTGGGGATCTGAGGACTGACCCACACAGCATCCATATCTACAGCAAAGCCTCACCACAGCCTTCACAAGCAACTGCAGCCTAAGCCAATGAGGAACTTGTGGATACTGGTAACACTGATTACAGCTGTTGGAATCATACAAACACTACACTGTAATGTCCACGCAGAACCAAAGCTAAACCACCCTACCCAATTGATACTATAGATACATCTACAGGAAAAAGTCTTTCCCTATGAAGGCTACTTCATAAAATTGGAAGAAGGGACTGTTGTATTGGATGCATAGATACCAACATAGAGACACAAGAAACAAGAAAAAGCAAGGAAACATGACACCTCCAAAGGACACAGTGATTATTCAGTAATAGACCCCAAAGAAAAGGAAGTGACTTAAAAACAATTCAAAATAATGATGTTAAGGAAACTCAGGAAGCTGGGCACAGTGGCTCACACCTGTAATCCCTGCACTTTGGGAGGCCAAGGTGGGTGGATCATTTGAGGCCAAAAGTTGAAGACCTGCCTGGCCAACATGGTGAAATCTTGTCTCTACTAAAAATACAAAAAATTTAGTTGGACATGGTGATGCATGCCTGTAATCCCAGCTACTTGGAAGGCTGAGGCATGAGAATTGTTTGAGCCCGGGAGGCAGAGGTGGCAGTTAGTTAAGATCATGCCACTGCACTCTAGCCTGGGTGACAGAGTGAGACTCAGTTAAAAAACAAAACAAAACAAAAAAAAAACCTATGTGACATATAGGACACCAAAAAACATTTGCATTTGTATTTTTGGTATTCCAGAAGAAGAGATGGCAAAGGCATAGAAAATCTCCTTAATGAAAATAATCACTGGAAATGTCTCAAGTCTTGAGAGAGAAATATAGATATCCAGATATGGAAAGCTCAAAAGTCTCCAAATAGATTCAACCCCAAAAGGTCCTTTCTGAGACACATTACAAAACTGTCAAAAGTCGAAGACAAAGAGAATTCTGAAGTATATATATGGAAATTCCTATCACACAACAGCATAAACCTTACAAGCCAGGACAGAATGGGCTCATACATTCATAGTGCTAAAGGAAAACAAAACAAAACAAAACAAAAAACAAAACTACTAGCCAAGAATACTCACCAAAGGTATCTTTCAGAAATGAAGGAGAAAGTTTTTCTCAGATAAGCAAAAATTGAAGGACTTCATCACCCCTAGACTTGTCCTAAAAGAAATGTTTAAGGGATTCCTGCATCTGCAAGCAAAGGATGATATCTACACTTATGAAAAACACAGAAAGGCATAAAACTCACTGGTAGAGTTGATATACAAAAAAAAAAAAAAAATTATCACTACAGAAAACCACCAAATTGCAAGGATAAACAGTAAGAAAGGAGGAAATGATATACAAAACAATCGGAAAACAATTACAAAATGACAAGAGTAAATCCTCACCTATCAGTAGTAATCCTGAATACAAATGGCTTAAATTCCTCAATTAAGAGATATAAAATGACTGAATGGATTTTTTTTTTTAAAAAAAGACAACTATATGCTGCTTAGAAGAAAGTCACTACACAAACGGAAACCAAAACATGCAAGAATAGCTATACTTTTATCAGACAAAATACACTTTAAGTAAAAAAACATAGAGACAAAGGTTATTATATAATGATAAAGCGATCAATTCAGAAAGAGAATTGTGAATATATATGCATCCAACACCAGAACACCCATACATAAAGTTTATTAGAGCTAAAGAGAGACCCCAATACAATAGACGGGGACTTCGACACCCCACTTTCAACATTGGACAGATAATCTGGACAGAAAATCAACAAGGTAATATTTAAACTGCAATATAGAACAAATGGACCTAATAGAGATTTACAGTATATTTTATCCAATAGTTAGCTGCAGATACACATTCTTCTCATCAGTACATGGACCATTCTCCAGTATAGATCATATGTTAGGCTACAAAACTAGTCTCAACAAATTTGTTAAATTAAAATTGTAACAGGTATCTTCTCAGACCACAATGGCATGAAAGTAGAAATCAACACCAAGAGGAAGGTTGGAAACTATGCAAATACATAAAAATTCAACAGTATGCTTCTGAATTACCATTAGATTAGTGAAGAAAAGAAGAAAAAAAATTATTGAAACAAATGAAATAGAAACAGAGCATAGCAAAACTTCTGGGATACAGCAAAAGCTATGCTAAGAGAGAAGTTTATGGCAATAAATGCCTACATAAAAAATTAAAATATTTCAAATAACTTAAAGATGGACCTGAAGGAATTAGAAAAGCAAGAATAAGCCAAAACCAACATTAGTAGAAGGAAAGAAATAATAAAGATCAGAAGAGAACTAAACAAAATAGGGACTAAAAAAGCACAAATGATTAATGAAATGAAAAGTTGGTTCTTTGAAAAGATAACCAAATCAACAAATCATTAGCTAGACTAAGAAAAAAAGAGAGAAGACCCAAATAAATAAAACCAGAAATGAAAAAAGGTGATATAACAACTGAGACCACAGAAATATAAAGGATTGTTAGAAACTATTATGAATAACTATACACAACAAATTGGAAAACCTAGAGTAGAGAAAATGGATAAATTTTTGAACACATATAACATACCAAGATTGAGTCAGGAAGAAATAGAAAACCTGAACAGACTAATAATGAATAATAGGATTGAATCAGCAATAAAAAATCTGCCAGTGAAGAAAAGTCCAGGACTGGATGGCCTTACAGCTGTTTTTTTTTTGTTGTTGTTTTGTTTTTTTAATATATATACTTTTTATTGCATTTTAGGTTTGGGGGTACATGTGAAGAACATGCAAGATTGTTATATAGGTACACACATGGCAGTGTGATTTGCTGCCTTCCTCCCCATCACCTATATCTGGTATTTCTCCCCATGCTATCCCTCCCCAACTCCCCACCCCCTGCTGTCCCTCCCCTTTTTCCCCCCGACAGACCCCAGAGTTAGATGCTCCCCTTAAATCATTCTACTATAAGGACACATGCACACGAATGTTCATTGCAGCACAGTTTACAATAGCAAAGACCTGGAACCAACCCAAATGCCCATCAATGATAGACTGGACAGGGAAAATGTGGCACATATACACCGTGGAATATTATGCAGCCATCAAAAACGATGAGTTCGCATCCTTTGTAGGGACATGGATGAACCTGGAAACCATCATTCTCAGCAAACTGACACAAGAACAGAAAATCAAACACTGCATATTCTCACTCATAGGCAGGTGTTGAACAATGAGAACAGCTGTTTTTAAAAACTTCTTCTAAAGTTTACAAACTTTTAAAGAAGAGCTAACACCACTTCTTTTGAAGCTATTCCAAAAAACTGAAGAGGAGGTGTATCAGTCCATTTTGACACTGCTGATAAAGACATATCCAAGACTGGGAAGAAAAAGAGGTTTCTTTTTTAAATTAATTAGACTTAAAGTTCCACATGGCTGGGGATGCCTCAGAATCATGGTGGGAGGCAAAAGACACTTCTTACATGGTGGCAGCAAGAGAAAATGAGGAAGAAGCAAAAGTGGAAACCCCGATAAACCCATTAGATGTTTTAAGACTTAGTCACTGTCACAAGAATAGCATGGGAAAGACCAGCCCCCATGATTGAATTACTTCCCCCTGTGTCCCTCCCACAACACATGGGAATTCTGGGAGATACAATTCAAGTTGAGAGTTGTGTGGGGACACAGCCAAACCATATAATTCTGCTCTGGCTCCTCCAAATCTCATGTCCTCACATTTCAAAACTAATCATTCCTTCCCAACAGTTCCTCCAAGTCTTAACTCATTTCAGCATTAACCCAAAAGTCCACAGTCCAAAGTCTCATCTGAGACAAGGCAAGTCCCTTCCATCTATGAGCCTGCGAAATTAAAAGCAAACTGGTTACTTCCTAGATACAATGAGGATACAGGTATTGAGTAAATACAGCCATTCCAAATGGGAGAAATTGGCCCCAGAAAAGGGAATTACAGGGCCCATGCAAGTCCAAAATCCATCAGGGCAGCCAAATTTTAAAGCTCCAAAATGATCTCCTTTGACTCTGGGTCACACCAGTGCAAGAGGTGGGTTCCTGTGGTCTTGGGCAGTTCCACCCCTGTGGCTTTGCAGGGTACAGCCTCCTCCAGGATGCTTTCACTGACCGGCATTGAGTGTCTGCAGCTTTTCTGGGTGCATGGTGCAAGTTGCCAGCGGATCTACTATTCTGGAGTCTGGAGAACGGTGGCCCTCTTCTCACAGCTCCACTAGGCGGTGCTCCAGTAAGGACTCTGTGTGGGGGCTTCAACCTCACAATTTCCTTCTGCACTGCCCTACCAGAGGTTCTCCTTGAGGGCCCTGCCCCTAAGCAAACTTTTGCCTGGGCATTCAGGTGTTTTCATACATCTTCTGAAATCTAGGTGGAAGTTCTCAAACCTCAATTCTTGACTTCCGTGTACCTGCAGGCTCAACATCATGTGGAAGTTGCCAAGGCTTGGGGCTTCTACCCTCTGAAGCCACAGCCCAAGCCGTACATTGGCCCCGTTCAGCCATGGCTGGAGGCTGGGACACAAGGCATCAAGTCCCTAGGCTGGACACAGCATGGGGATCCCGGGCCCATCCCATGAAACCACTTTTTTCTCCTGGGCCTTTGGACCTGTGATGGGAGGGACTGCCATGAAGGTCTCTGGCATGGCCTGGAGACATTTTCCCTATGGTCTTGGGATTAACATTAGGCTCCTTGCTACTTATGCAAATTTCTGCAGCCAGCTTGAATTTCTCCCCACAAAATGGGTTTTTGTTTTCTATCACATAGGCTGCAAATTTTCCAAACTTTTATGCTTTGCTTTCATTATAAAACTGAATGCCTTTAACAGTACCCAAGTCACCTCTTGACTGCTTTACTGTCAAGAAATTTCTTCCACCAGATACCCTAAATCATCTTTCTCAAGTTCAAAGTTCCACAAATCTCTAGGGCAGGAGCAAAATGCCACCACTCTCTTTGCGAAAACATAACAAGAGTCACCTTCACTCCAGTTCCCAACAAGTTCCTCATCTCCATCGGAGACCACCTCAGCCTGGACCTTATTGTCTATATCACTATCAGCATTTTGGGCAAAGCCATTCAACAAGTCTCTAGGAAGTTCCAAACTTTCCCACACGTTCTTATCTTCTTCTGAGCCTTCCAAACTGTTCCAGTCTCTGCCTATTACCCAGTTCCAAAGTTGCTTCCACATTTTCAGGTATCTTTTCAGCAGTGCCCCACTCTACCAATTTACTGTATTAGTCCATTTTCATGCTGCTGATAAAGACGTACCCGAGACCT
The DNA here is from genome assembly GCA_004027835.1 of Alouatta palliata. NCBI lineage: Eukaryota > Metazoa > Chordata > Mammalia > Primates > Atelidae > Alouatta > Alouatta palliata. The sequence goes on from PVKV010018395.1 coordinate 6,978, forward strand.
GGCAGAAAAGGAGGTTTAATTGGACTTACAGTTCCACATGGCTGGGGAGGCCTCAGAATCATGGTAGAGGGCTAAATGCACTTCTTACATGGCAGTGGCAAGAGAAAATGCAGAAGAAGCAAAAGCAGAAATCTGTGACAAACCCATCAGATCTCGTGAGACTTAGTCACTATCATGAGAATAGCATGAGAAAGACAAGCCCCCATGATTGAATTACCTCCCCCTGGGTCCCTCCCACAACATGAGGGAACTGTGGGAGATACAAGTCAAGTGAGATTTGTGTGGGGACACAGCCAAACCATATCCACAGGGAATAATTCTTCCTAACTCATTCTATGAGGTCAGCATTATCCTGATGCCAAACCAGACAAGGACATTACAAAAAAATAAAACTACAGGCCAATATAACTGATGAACATAGATGCAAAAATCATCAACAAAATACTAGCAAAGGAAATCTGACTACACATTAAAAAATACACCATGATCAATTGGATTTATTCCAGGGATGCAGGGATGGGTCAACATATGCAAATTAATAAACATGATACATCCTGTCAACAGAATGAAGGACAAAAAACATATGACCATCTCGATGCACAAAGAGTATTTCATAAAATTCAACATTCCTTCATGATAAAAACTCTCAACAAATTAGGCATTAAAAAAATATATATCTCAACACAATAAAGGCTATATATGGCAAACTCACAGCTAACGTCATACTGAATTGGAGAAAGCTGAAAGCTTTTTCTCTAAGATCTGGAATGAGACAAGGATGCCCACTTCCACCACTCTTATTCAACATAGTACTGGAAATCCTAGCCAGAGCAATTAGGCAAATGAACAAATAAAGGGCATCCAAATTGGAAAAGGGAAAGTCAAATGGTCTCTGTTTGCAGATTACATGATCTTTTATTTAGAGAAAAATCTAAACACTCCACCAAAAACTCTTAGAACTGATAAACAAATTCAGTAAAGTTGAAGGATACAAAATAACATACAAAAATACATCAATAATGTTTTTTATGCCAATAATGAGCCAGCTGAAAAATAAGAAAGCAACCCCTTTTACAGTAGATACAAAAAATACCTAGAAAGAGGCCAGGCATCGTGGCTAATGCCTGTAATCCCAGCACTTTGGGAGGCCGAGGTGGGTGGATTACAAGGTCAGCAGTTTGAGACCAGCCTGGCCAATATGATGAAACCCCATCTCTACTAAAAATGTAATAACTAGTTGGGCGTGGTGGCACACACCTGTAGTCCCACCTACTCAGGAAGCTGAGGCAGGGGAATAGCTTGAACCCAGGAGGCGGAGGTTGCAGTGAGCCAAGATTATGCCACTACACTCCAGCCTGGCCAACGGAGGGAGACTCCGTCTCAAACAACAACAACAACGACAACAACAGCAAAACAAAACAAAAATCCCAGCCACTCAGTTGTCTGAGGCACAAGAATCGCTTCGACCTGGGAGGCAGAGGTTGTAGCGAGCTGAGATTGTGCCAGTGACAGAGATTCTGTCTCAAAAAATGAAAAGAAAAAAGACCATACTACCTGAGACAGTTTGGATGTTTGCTCCCCTAAATCCTATATTGAAATATAATCCCGTGTTGGAGGTGGGGCCTCGTGGAACGTGATTGAGTCATGGGGACAGGTTTCTCATGAATGGTTTAGCACCATCCTCTTGGTGCTGTCCTCGAAGTAGTGAGTGAGTTCTCATGAGAACTGGCTGTTTAAAAATGTGTAACACTTTTCCCTTCTCCTCTCTCTTACTTCTGCTCTGGCGTGTGACGTGCCTGCTCACATTTCACTTTCTGCCATGAGTAAAAGCTTCCTGAGGCCTCCCCAGAAGGTCACTGGCATTTTGATAGGAATTGAATTGAATATGTAAATTACTTTGGGTAATGTGTTAGGATGTTCTTGTGTTGCTAAAAAGGAGGAGCTGAGACTGGAGAATCTGTAAAGGAATGAGATTTAATTGGATCATGGTTCTGCAGACTGCACAAGCATGGTGCCAGCATCTGTTCAATAAATGGTGCCAGGAAACCTGGATATCTATATGCAGAAGAATGAAACTAGACCCCTATCCCTCACCATATAAAAAATAAACTCCGAATGGATTAAAGATGTAAACATAAGACCCCAAATTACAATATTACTCGAAGAAAGACAGGGAAAATGCTTCAGGACATTAGTTCAGGCAAAGATTTTATGACTAAGACTTCAAAAACAAAAACAACAAAACAAAAAATAGACAAATGGGACTACGTCAAACTAAAAAGCTTCTGTACAGCAAAGGAAACAATCAACAGAGTGAAGAGACAGATAACCTGTAGAATGGGAGAAAATATTTATAAACTTCATCTGACAAGGAACTAATATCTAAAATATGTAAGGAACTCAAACAACTTCACATCAAAACAACAGCAAATAATCCAATTAAAAATAGGCGAAGGATGTGAATAGACATTTCCCAAAAGAAGACGTACAAATGGCCAACAGATATGAAAAAAATGTTTAACATCACTAACATCTGGGGGATGCAAAACAAAATCAAAATGAGATATCATCTCACCTCAGTTAGAATGGCCATTATCAAAAAGAAAAAAATAAATAACAAATGCTGGTGAGTTTGTAAAGAAAAGGGACCTCATACAACATTGGTGGGAATGTAAATTAATATAGCCATTTTGAAAAACAGTATGTAGGAGTCTCAAAAAACTAAAAATAGAACTACCAGGCTGGGTGCAGTAGCTCATGCCTGTAATCCCAGCACTTTGGGAGGCTGAGGTGGGAGGGTCACTTGAACCCAGAAGTTTGAGAGCAGCCTGGGCAATATAGGGAGATCCCCATCTCTAACAAAAAGCAAAAAACACCATCCCCTCAATAAGAAACCCTTCCATATGATCCAGCGATCTTGCTACTGGGCATTTATCCAAAGGAAAGGAAATCAGTATATTGAAGAGATACCTGCACCCCCATGTTTATTGCAGCATAATTCACAATAGCTGAAATATGGAATCAACCTAAATGTCCATCAACAGAAGAAAATGGGTAAAGAAAATGTATATGGAATAGTATTTGGCCATAAAAAAGAAGGAAATTCTGTCATTTGTAGCAACATGAATGAACCTGAAGGACATTAGTTTAAGTGAATTAAGTCAGGCATAGAAAGATAAATATCATGTGTTCTCACTCATATGTAGCAACTAAAAAAAATAAGCTAATTAAAGTAGAAAGTAGAGTTCTGGTTATTAGAGGGTGGGAAGTGTAGGAAGGAAGGGAGGATAGGGAGCGGTTGGTTAACAGATACAAAATTATAGCTAGATAAAAGGAATAAGTTATAGTGTTCTATAGTACTGTAGGATAAATATAGTTACGAGTTATTTGTTGTATGTTTTCAAAAAGCTAGAAGAAAGGACTTTGAATGTTTACAACAAAAAAGATGATGTTTGAGGTGATGAAGATGCTAATTACCTTGATCTGATCATTACGCATTGTATACATGTATCAAAATATCACTTTGTATCCTATGAATATGTACAATTATTATGTGCTAGGTAAAAATAAAAGGAAAAAAACTCCAATGGGATCTGGTTGTATGGGGGTGAGGGGCATACATTTATGAGTTTAACCTATAGGAGCTGACAGATTTTTACATTAAATATTGGGAAAAAGTGTTGTGCCTTCAGCAGGGGGAGAGTGAAAAGGAACAATTTAAAAACACACCAGAGTGGCCAGTGTGGTGGCTCACGCCTGTAATCCCAGCACTTTGGGAGGCCGAGGTGGGCGGATCACGAGGTCAAGAAATCGGGACCATTCTGGCCAACATGGTGAAACCCCGTCTCTACTAAAAAAAATACAAAAATTAGCTGGGCATGATGGCATGCGCCTGTAGTCCCAGCTACTCAGGAGGCTGAGGCAGGAGAATTGCTTGAATCCGGGAGGCGGACGTTGCAGTGAGCCGAGATCGCGCCACTGCACTCCAGCCTGGCGCCTGGCGACAGAGCAAGACTCTGTCTCAAAAAAAAAAAAATACACCAGGGCATTCTGTTTTTCTCCTACCGTTTCTTTCTTTCTTTTTTTTTTCCTGTCCTCACAATCTGTTCCTAACTCTTCTTCCTAATAAAGTCTGTTCTCAGGAGAAACCAGATAAGCAGAGCTGAAACTGTGCCATTTTATCAGAGTCTAACTAATATGAAGGAAAGGAAATATCTAACTCCAGCCAGCTCTAGTCTTCCACATGAGAAAAGAGAAATACCTAACTCCAGCCACTCAAGACTTAATGGTGAGAAACTAGAACCTTTCCTACTGAGATCAGGATCTATGCAAGAATTTCCCCCTCTCACAACACTTCAAAATCATACTGGAAGTCATAACTAATGCAACAAGATAAGAAAATGAAAAGCTATGCTGATTGGGAAGGAATAAATTAAACTGTCTTTGTTTGCAGATAGCGTGACTGTCTATAGAGAAAGTCTAAAAGAATTGGGAAAAAACTTCTACAACTAATAAACAAGATTGTAACAATTTGTAACAAGATTGCATAATACAAAGTTAATATACAAAAGTTAATCACTCTTCTGTATACTAGCAGTGAATGAATGGAATTTGAAATTTAAAACACAATACAATTTGCCTTAACCTTCCCCTATATTAAAACACTTAGGTATACATCTAACAAAGTATATATAAGATCTACATGAGGAAAGCTACAAAGCTCTGTTGAAATAGATTAAAGAAGAATTAAACGAATAGAGAGATATTCCATGCTCATGGATAGGAAAACTCAATATTGTCAAGATGCCAGTTCTTCTTCCCAACTTGATCTATAGGTTGAATGAAATCCCAATCCAAATCCCAGCAAGTTATTTTGTAGATATTGACAAATTGATTCTAAAGTTTATTTGAGGAGGTTAAGGACTCAATATAGTCATCATAATATTGACGGAGAAGAATAAGGTTAGAGGACTGACACTACCCAAATTTGAGACTTACTGTAAAGCTTCGTAATCAAGGCAATATATTTGGTAAAAGAATAGACAAATAGTTCAAAGAAACAGAATAGAGAGCCCCAGAATACACCCACATAAATATAGTCAACTGATCTTTTTCAAAAGAAGAAAGGAAAATACAATGAAACAAAGATAACCTTTTCAACAAATGGTGCTGAAACAGCTGGACATGTACCTTAAGCTCTTCACAAAAATTAACATAAGATCGATCATAGACCTAAAGGTAAAATGCAAACTATAAAATTTCTGGAAGACAATATAGAAATAGATTTAGTTGATCTTTGGAATTATGATGACATTTTAGATACAATACTGAAAACACAATCCATAAAAGAAATTATTGATAAGCTGGACTTCTTTAACATTAAAAACTTGTGCTCTGCAAAAAAACAATGCCAAGGGAATCAGGAGACCACCCACAGACTGGGAGAAACTATGTTTAAAAGATACATCTGATAAGGGATTTTATCCAAAATCCAAAAATAACATCTTTGCAAAAAGACTCAAAAATAAGAAAATGAGCAACCTCTTTAAAAAATAGGCAAAAGATCTGAACAGACACCTCACCAAAGATGTACAGATGGCATGAAAGCACATGAAAAAATGTTTCACCTCATATGTCACTAGGGAATTGCAAATTAAAATGACAGTGCAATACTACTACACACCTATTAAGATGCCTAAAGTTGGCTGGGTATGGTGGCTCATACCTGTAATCCCAGCACTTTGGGAGGCCAAGACAGGTGTATCACTTGAGGTCAGGAGTTCAAGACCAGCCTGGCCAACATGGTGAAACACTGTCTCCACTAAAAATACAAAAATTGGCCAGACATGGTAGTGTGTGCCTGTAATCCCAGCTACTCAAGGTAAGAGAATTACTTGAACCTGGGAGGCAGAGGTTGTAGTGAACCAAGATCACGTCATTGACTCCACCCTGGGTGACAGAGCAAGACTCCGTTTCAAAAAAAAAAAAAAAAAGATGCTTAAAGTTTAGAACACTGATGACACCAAATGTTGGCAAGGATGTAGAGCAACAGGAACTCTCATCTCCTTGAAATGTGCTACAGCCACTTTGGAAAACAGTTTGTTAGTTTCTTAGAACACTAAACATACTTTCAGCATACAACTTAGCAATTGCATTCCTTGGTATTTTCTCAAAGGAGTTGAAGACTTGTGACCATACAGAAATCTGCACACTGATATTTATAGCAGCTTTATTCTTTAAATTTATTATTTTTTTAAATTAAAAGATGGGGTGTCACTGTGTTTCCCAGGCTGGCCTTGAACTCCTGGGCTCAAGTGATCCTTTTGCCTCAGCCTCCTGAAGTCCTGGAATTATAGGCATGGACCACAATACCTGGCTGCAGATTTATTCTTAATTGCCCAAACTTGGAGCAACCAAGATGTCCTTTAGTGGGTGAATGGCTAAATAAATTGTGGCACATCTACACAATGGAATATTATTTAGTGCTAAAAAAATGAACTTTCAAGCCATAAAAAGACATGGAGGAAATTTAAATGCATATTACTAAATGTAGGAAGGAGGTATTTCTGTACTTTGCTACTATTTTACTGAGGATTTTTGCATCAATGTTCATCAAAAATATAGCCATAAGATTTCCTTTTTTGTTATTTCTCTGCCAGGTTTTGGTATCAGAATGATGCTGGCCTCATAGGCTGAGTTAGAAAGGAGTCCCTCTTCTTCATTTTTTGAAATAGGTTTAGTAGTAATGGTACTAGCTTTTCTTCATATGTCTGGTAGAACTTGGCTGTGAATTCATCTGGTCCTGGGCTCTTTCTGGTTGGTAGGCTTTTTATTACTTACCTAATTTTGGAATTTATTATTGGTCTTTTCAGGGTTTCAATTTTCTATTGTTTCAATCTTGGAAGGTTATATGTTTCCAGGAATTTATCCTTTTCTTGTAGGCTTTCTAGTTTGTGTGCACAAAGGTGTTTGTAATGGTCTCTGAAGGTCTTTTGTAATTATCTGGTGTTACTGTTAATGTCCCCTTTGTCATTTCTGATTGTGTTTATCTGGATCCTCTCTCTTTTTCTTTATTTGTCTGTCTAGCAATCTGTCAATCTTATTTATTCTTTCAAAGAACCAACTTCTGGTTTTTTTATCTTGTGTGTGTGTGTGTGTGTGTGTGTGTGTGTGTGTGTGTGTGTGTATTTCGTTTTGTTCAGCTCTAATTTTGGCTATTTCTTATCTTCTGTTGGTTTGCTCTTACTTTTTTAGTTCCTCTAGGTATAGTGTTAGGTTGTTAACTTGACATCTTTCTAACTTTTTGATGTGGGCCCTTAATACTATAAACTTCCCTCTTAATACTGATTTAGCTGTGTCCTAGAAATTCTGGTATTTTATATTTGTTTTCATTAGTTTCAAATAATTTATTGATTTCTACCTTTATTTCATTGTTTATGCAGAAGTCATTCAGGAGCAAGTTGTTCAAAATTTTGTGGTCAATGTTAGGCCATATGACGTGTGCAGATGAGAAAAATGTACATTCTGCTGTTTAGGGGTAGAGAGTTCTGTAGATGTCTGTTAGGTCCGTTTGCTCGAGTGTCAAGTTCAGGTCCTGAATATCTTTTTTAGTTTTCTGCCTGAATGAACTGTCTGATACTGTTAATGAAATGTTGAAGTCTCTCACTCTTATTGTGTGGTTACCTAAGTCTCTCTGTAGGTCTCTAAGACTTGTTTTATGAATCTGGGTGCTCCTGTAATGGATGCATATTTATTTAGCATAGTTAAGTATTCCTTGTTGAATTGAACCCTTTATTTGTAATGCTCTTCTTTGTCTTTTTTGATCATTGTTAGTTTAAAGTCGGTTTTGTCTGAAATTAGAATAGCAACCACTGCTTTTTTTTTTTTTTTTCCCATTTGCTTCATGTATGTTTCTCTATCCCTTTACTTTGAGCCCATGGGTATCACTGCATGTGAAATAGATTTCTTGAAGACAACATAGAATTAGGTGTTGCTTCTTTTTTTAAAAAAATTTTAATTTTTTTATTGCATTTTAGGTTTTGGGGAACATGTGAAGAACATGCAAGATTGTTACATAGGTACACACATGGCAGTGTGATTTGCTGCCTTCCTCCCCATCACCTATATTTGGCATTTCTCTCCCTGCTATCTCTCCCCAACTCCCCACCCCCTGTTGTCACTCCCCTATTTCCCCCCAACAGACCCCAGTATGTGATGCTCCCCTCCCTGTGTCCACGTGTTCTCATTGTTCAACACCCACCTATGAGTGAGAACATGTGGTGTTTGATTTTCTGTTCTTGTGTCAGTTTGCTGATAATGATGGTTTCCAGCTTCACCCATATCCCTACAAAGGACACGAACTCATTGTTTTTGATGGCTGCATAGTATTCCATGGTGTATATGTGCCACATTTTCCCTGTCCAGTCTATCATCGATGGGCATTTGGATTGGTTCCAGGTCTTTGCTATTGTAAACTGTGCTGCAATGAACATTCGTGTGCATGTGTCCTTATAGTAGAACGATTTATAATCCTTTGGATATATACCCAGTAACGGGATTGCTGGGTCACATGGAATTTCTATTTCTAAGTCCTTGAGGAATCGCCACACTGTCTTCTACAATGGTTGAACTAATTTATACTCCCACCAACAGTGTAAAAGTGTTGCTATTTCTCCACATCCTCTCCAGCATCTGTTGTCTCCCAATTATTTAATGATCACCATTCTAACTGGCATGAGATGGTATCTCAATGTAGTTTTGATTTGCATTTCTCTAATAACCAGTGATGATGAGCATTTTTTCATATGTTTGTTGGCCTCATATATGTCTTCTTTTGCAAAGTGTCTGTTCATATCCTTTGCCCACTTTTGAATGGGTTTGTTTTTTTTCTTGTAAATCTGTTTTAGTTCTTTGTAGATTCTAGATATTAACCCTTTGTCAGATGAGTAGATTGCAAAATTTTGTTCCCATTCTCTTGGTTGCTGATTCACACTAATGACTGTTTCTTTTGCTGTGCAGAGGCTGTGAAGTTTGATTAGGTTCCATTTGTCTATTTTGGCTTTTGTTGCCAATGCTTTTGGTGTTTTGGTCATGAAGTCCTTGCCTATACCTATGTCCTGAATGGTTTCGCCTAGGTTTTCTTCTAGAGTTTTTATGGTGTTAGGTCTTATGTTTAAGTCTTTAATCCATCTGGAGTTAATTTTAGTGTAAGGTGTCAGGAAGGGGTCCAGTTTCTGCTTTCTGCACATGGCTAGCCAGTTTTCCCAACATCATTTATTAAACAGGGACTACTTTCCCCATTGCTTGTTTTTGTGAGGTTTGTCAAAGATCGGATGGTTGTAGATGTGTTGTGTTGCCTCGGAGGCCTCTGTTCCGTTCCATTAGTCTATATCTCTGTTTTGGTACCAGTACCATGCTGTTTTGATTACTGTAGCCTTGTAGTATAATTTGAAGTCTGGTAGTGTGATGCCTCATGCTTTGTTCTTTTCGCTTAGAATTGACTTGGCTATGCAGGTTCTCTTTTGGTTCCATATGAAGTTTAAGGTGGTTTTTTCCAGTTCTGTGAAAAAGGTCATTGGTAGCTTGATGGGGATAGCATTGAATCTGTAAATTACTTTGGGCAATATGACCATTTTCATGATATTGATTCTTTCTAACCATGAACATGGAATGTTTCTCCATCTGTTTGTGTCCTCTCTTATTTCGTTGAGCAGTAGTTTGTAGTTCTTCTTGAAGAGGTCCTTTACATCCCCTGTTAGTTGTATTCCTAGGTATTTTATTCTCTTTGTAGCAATTGTGAATGGCAGTTCGTTCTTGATTTGGCTCTCTTTAAGTCTGTTGTTGGTGTATAGGAATGCTTGTGATTTCTGCACATTGATTTTGTATCCTGAGACTTTGCTGAAGTTGCTTATCAGTTTAAGGAGATTTTGGGATGAGACAATGGGGTCTTCTAGACATACAGTCATGTCATCTGCAAATAGAGACAATTTGACTTCTTCCTTTCCTATTTGAATACCCTTTATTTCTTTTTCTTGCCTAACTGCTCTGGCTAGAACTTCCAATACTGTATTGAATAGAAGTGGTGAGAGAGGGCATCCTTGTCTAGTGCCAGATTTCAAAGGGAATGCTTCCAGTTTTTGCCCATTCAGTATGATATTGGCTGTTCGTTTGTCATGAATAGCTGTTATTATTTTGAGATACGTTCCATCAATACCTAGTTTATTGAGGGTTTTTAGCATAAAGAGCTGTTGAATTTTGTCAAAGGCCTTCTCTGCATCAGTTGAGATAATCATGTGGTTTTTGTCTTTGGTTCTGTTTGTGTGGTGAATTATGTTTATAGACTTGCATATGTTGAACCAGCCTTGCATCCCTGGGATGAAGCCTACTTGATCATGGTGGATAAGCTTTTTGATGTGCTGTTGCAGTTGGTTTGCCAGTATTTTATTAAAGATTTTTGCATCTATGTTCATCATGGATATTGGCCTGAAGTTTTCTTTTCTTGCTGAGTCTCTGCCAGGTTTTGGTATCAGGATGATGGTCTCGTAAAATGATTTGGGAAGGATTCCCTCTTTTTGGATTGTTTGGAATAGTTTCAGAAGGAATAGTACCAGCTCCTCTTCATATGTCTGGTAGAATTCGGCTGTGAACCCATCTGGACCTGGGCTTTTTTTGGGTGGTAGGGTCTTAATCGCTGCCTCAACTTCAGACCTTGTTATTGGTCTATTCAGGGTTTTGACTTCTTCCTGGTTTAGGCTTGGGAGGATGCAAGTGTCCAGGAATTTATCCATTTCTTCCAGGTTTACAAATTTATGTGCATAGAGTTGTTTGTAATAATCTCTGATGATGGTTTGTATTTCTGTGGTGATATCCCCTTTATTGTTTTTTATTGCATCTATTTGATTATTCTCTCTTTTCTTCTTTATTATTCTGGCTAGTGGTCTATTTTGTTGATCTTTTCAAAAAACCAGCTCCTGGATTTATTGATTTTTTGAAGGGTTTTTTTTTTTTTTTGTCTCTATCTCCTTCAGTTCTGCTCTGATCTTACTTATTTCTTGTCTTCTGCTGGCTTTTGAGTTTTTTTGATCTTGCTCCTCTAGCTTTTTCAATTTTGATGATAGGGTGTCAATTTTAGATCTTTTCTTCCTTCTCATGTGGGCATTTATTGCTGTATATTTTCCTCTAGACACTGCTTTAAATGTGTCCCAGAGATTCTGGTATGTTGTGTCTTCATTCTCGTTGGTTTTGAAGAACATCTTTATTTCTGCCTTCATATCATTGTTTATCCAGTCAACATTCAAGAGCCAGTTGTTCAGTTTCCATGAAGCTGTGTGGTTCTGAGTTAGTTTCTGAATTCTGAGTTCCAACTTGATTGCACTGTGGTCTGAGAGACTGTTTGTTATGATTTCCATTCTTCTGCATTTGCTGAGGAGTGATTTACTTCCAATTATGTGGTCAATTTTAGAGTAGGTGTGATGTGGTGCTGAGAAGAATGTATATTCTGTGGATTTGGGGTGGAGAGTTCTGTAAATGTCTATTAGGTTTGCTTGGTGCAGGTCTGAGTTCAAGTCTTGGATATCCTTGTTAATTTTCTGTTTGTTGATCTGTCTAATATTAACAATGGGGTGTTAAAGTCTCCCACTATTATTGTGTGGGAGTCTAAGTCTCTTTGTAAGTCATTAAGAACTTGCTTTATGTATCTGGGTGCTCCTGTATTGGGTGCATATATATTTAGGATCATTAGCTCTTCTTGTTGCATTGATCCTTTTACCATTTTGTAATGCCCTTCTTTGTCTCTTTTGATCTTTGTTGGTTTAAAGTCTATTTTATCAGAGATAAGAATTGCAACTCCTGCTTTTTTTTGCTCTCCATTTGCTTGGTAAATCTTCCTCCATCCCTTTATTTTGAGCCTTTGTGTATCCTTGCATGTGAGATGGGTTTCCTGGATACAGCACACCGATGGATTTTGGCTTTTTATCCAATTTGCCAGTCTGTGTCTTTTGATTGGGGCATTTAGCCCATTAACATTTAGGGTTAATATTGTTATGTGTGAATTTGATCCTGCCATTTTGATGCTAGCTGGCTGTTTTGCCCATTAGTTGATGCAGTTTCTTCATTATGCTCTTTACCATTTTTTATGTTTTTGGAGTGGCTGGTACTGGTTGTTCCTTTCTCTGTTTAGTGCCTCTTTCAGGAGCTCTTGTAAAGCAGGCCTGGTGGTGATGAAATCTCTGAGTACTTGCTTGTTCGTAAAGGATTTTATTTTTCCTTCACTTATGAAGCTTAGTTTGGCTGGATATGAAATTCTGGGTTGAAAGTTCTTTTCTTTAAGGATGTTGAATATTGGCATCCACTCTCTTCTGGCTTGTAGGGTTTCTGCTGAGGGATCTGCTGTGAGTCTGATGGGCTTCCCTTTGTGCATAACCTGACCTTTCTCTCTGGCTGCCCTTAGCATTTTCTCCTTCATTTCAACCCTGGTGAATCTGACGATTATGTGCCTTGGGATTGTTCTTCTTGAGGAATATCTTTGTGGTGTTCTCTGTATTTCCTGAACTTGAATATTGGCCTGCCTTGCTAGGTTGGGGAAGTTTTCCTGGATAATATCCTGAAGAGTATTTCCCAGCTTGGATTCATTCTCTCTGTCACATTCAGGTACACCTATCAAACGTAGATTAGGTCTTTTCACATAGTCCCATTTTTCTTGGAGACTTTGTTCATTTCTTTTTACTCTTTTTTCTCTAATCTGCCTTCTTGTTTTATTTCGTTGAGTTGATCTTTGACCTCTGATATCCTTTCTTCTGCTTGGTCAGTTCGGCTGTTGAAACTTGTGTATGCTTTGCGAAGTTCTCGTGTTGTGTTTTTCAGCTCCATCAGTTCACTTATATTCCTCTGTAAGTTGTTTATTCTCGTTAGTATTTTGTCAAATCTTTTTTCGAGGTTCTTAGTTTCTTTGCGTTGGGTTAGAACATGTTCTTTTAGCTCAGAGAAGTTTCTTATTACCCACCTTCTGAAGCCTTATTCTGTCAATTCATCACACTCATTCTCCATCCAGCCTTATTCCCTTGCTTGTGAGGAGTTGTGATCCCTTGTAGGAGGAGAGGTGTTCTGGTTTCGGGTGTTTTCATCCTTTTTGCGCTGGTTTCTTCCCATCTTTGTGGATTTATCCACCTGTTGTCTTTGTAGTTGTTGACTTTCAGATTGGGTCTCTGATTGGACATCCAGTTTGTTGATGATGAAGTTATTTCTTTTTATTTCTTAGTTTTCCTTTTAACATTCAGGCCCCTCTGCTGTAGGACTGCTGAGGTCCACTCCAGGCCCTGCTTGCCTGGGGATCACCTGCAGTGGCCTCCACACTTTTGCTGGGAGCTGCAATCCTGAGCTGCTCCTAATCGGCCATCTTGGATCCATCCCAGTGTTGCTTCTTTATCCAAATTACCACTCTGTGCCTTTTAATTGGGGGCATTTAGCCCATTTACATTCAAAGTTAATATTGATTTGTGTGGATTTGATCTTGCCATCATGCTTTTTTTTTTCTGTCATCATGCTTTTAGCTGATCATTATGCAGACTTGATTGTGTAATTATAGTGTCAATAGTCTGTGTTTTTTTGTGGTGGCTGGTAATGGTTTTTTCTTTCCATATTTAGCACTCTCTTAAAGACCTCTTGTAAGGCAGTTCTGGTGGTAATGAACTCCCTTCACATTTGCTTGCCTAAAAAGGATCTTATTTCTCCTTCACTTATGAAGCTTAGTTTAGCTAGAGATGAAATTCTTGGATGGAGTTTCTTTTCTTTCTTTTTTTTTTTTTTGAGACAGTCTCACTCTGTCACCAGGCACCAGGCTGGAGTGCAGTGGCCCGATCTGGGCTTACTGCAATCTCTGTCTCCCAGGTTCAAGCAATTCTCCTGCCTCAGCCTCCTGAGTAGCTGGGACTACAAGCACACACCACCATGCTCAGCTAATTTTTGTATTTTTTAGCAGAGATGGGGTTTCACCATGTTGGCCAGGCTGGTCTCAATCTCTTGACCTTGTGGTCTGCCTGCCTCAGCCTCCCAAAGTGCTGGGATTACAGGTGTGAGCCACCGTGCCCGGCCTGGAGTTTCTTTTCTTTAAGAATGCTGAATGTAGGCCCCCAATCTCTTTTGGTTTATAGAGTTTCTGCTGAATGGTCCACTGTTAGTATGATGGGATTCCCTTTTTAAGTGACCTGCCCCTTCTCTTTAGCTGCGTTTAATATTTTTCTCTCATACTGACCTTGGAAAATCTGATGACTATGTGTATTGAGGTTGGTCATCTTGTATAGTATCTTGCTCAGGTTCTATGCATTTTTTGAATTTGAATGTTGGCTTTTTTGTGAGATTGGAGAAATTTCTATGGACGATATTCTCAAATGTGTCTTCCAAGTTCTCTACTTTCTCTCCCTGTCTTTCAGGGATAACAAAGAGTCACAGATTTGTTCTCTACATAATTCTATATTTCTCAGAGGTTTTATTTATTCTGTTTTATTCTTTTTCTTCTGTTGTTGCCTGAGTTAATTCAGAGAACCAGTCTTCAAGCTCTGAGATTCTTTCCTCTGCTTGGTCAATTTTGCTGTTAACACTTGCAATTGTATTATGAAAATTTTGTAGTGTTTTTAAGCTTTATCAGATAAGTATGCTTTTTTCTTTAAATGTCCATTTCATCTTTCAGCTCTTGTATCATTTTATTGTATTCATTAGATTCTTTCGATTGGGTTAACTTTCTCTTGAATCTTGATGATCTTTTTTCCTATTTATATTCTAAATTCTCTGTTTGTCATTTCACCCATTTCAGCCTGGTTAAGAACCATTGCTGAGGAACTAGTGTGGTCATTTGGAGGTAACAAGACACTCTTACCAGGGTTTTTGTGCTGGTTCTTTCTCATATGTGGGCTGCGGTTCCTTTAATCTTTGAATTTGTTGTCCTTTTGATGAGGTGTTTTGCTTTTATATTCTTTGGTGCCCTTAGGGGTTTGATCATGGTAAAGGCAGGATCAGTTGACTGGCTTTGTTTTTAGAAGATTTCAGGAGGCCAGTGCTCAGTTCAACACTCCTGGGCTTTGTACTCTAACTCTGGGTAGATGGTACTGAGCCCCTGGCTTTGTTTTCTGGTCCCTCAAGGTTAGGAACTGTTACATTGGAGAGGCTGAGGTATTCCCAGACTGCTGGCCACACAATATTCCAATGGAGCAAGCATGCCAGCTCCTGTGGGTGGGCAGATCCAGGCACTGGCACAGGTGCTGGCTCCATGTAAGGCTGTGGCTGGACCAGGCATACTGCAAGGGACTTCCACTATGGGTTCCAGGGAATGCGGTGGCACCAGGAAGCTTGGAGGTGCCAGGAACCACAGAGCCCTAAAGAGGGTATCACAGCTCTGGCTTGGAGAGCCCTTAGGTCTGGGCTCCCTGAAGGACCACAGCTCTCTCCTTCTCATCACTTGCAACATGGCAAGCTGGAGGTAGGGTGCAAAGGGGTGAGGGGCAGCATGTTTCAGCCCTGTTTGTGTTAGAGCTCTTTCAGCCCCATCATATGGCAGGTCGCAAGTTCTTGTCCTGCATCCAGAAAGAATGAGGTGTGCGGACAACTGGAGGGTGAGCAAGGTGAAAAGGTGCTTTACTGAACAACAGTACAGCTCTCAGGAGACCCAAAGTGGGTAGCTCCTATCTGCAGGCAGGTCATCCTATCAAGTCTGCAGCCTTCAGAGGAGAGGCAATCTAGAGTGGGTAGTTCCTATCTACAAGCAGGTTGTCCTGACATCTCCTTGAGTCTGAGTCTGGCTGAGTCTGCTTTTTTTTAATGGGCTTCAGAAGGAAGAAAGTGTGTGCTTATTGGTCCATGGGTGGTCACGGGTGGGCCCAGAAAAAGCACCATAAATTCTCATGCCAGGCTGCAGACTGCCCCCCGAACTGACAGCTCAGTTCCCATGCTTTAGGATATTTCTGGCATGAAGTTGGGGCTTCACTGGGGACCTGCCTAGAGCCTGTCAACCTCCTGCCACTATCAATTATGTCATCCACAGTGACTAAGCTGTTTGTGCTGAGGGGTGCCTGCAGGCCCATGCCTAGACCCCCTCAGAACCCCCTCAACCTCCCTCCTGTGCTAATTGGCTCCCAAAGTCTGGAGGGGGCCAAGGCAACAGGGGGCTGGCGTGTCAACCCTACCCTGAGTGTGCTCACACACCCTGCTGGGTTGTGACAGTGCCCAGGCTTGGCCTCAACTTTGTTCCATAATCAGAGCAGGCGCTGGGTGCAGGGAGAGGCCAGGCAGGGGCAGCAAGTACTTCCAAGCCTGCAGGGGCAGGGGCCTTCCTGGGCCCCTGAGAGTGCAGGGATGCCTGGCTCCACAGCCACAGCTGGTTGGCTGCAGCTGTGCCTGGGATGGCAGGGCTCCTACTCTCCCAACTCAGAAAAAGGTGGGGCTCTCGCCTGTTTCCAGCTCCCAGCTCTATGTGGCATGCAGTTCTAGCTGGGCCTCCTTCGATGCAAACCCAGTGACTTTGCAGCAGCCACTCTAGATGGGCTGCAGCTGTCATCAATATGCTTTCATTTCTCTTGGGTAAATAAATAACTAGAAATGGCTGGCTCAAGTAGTAGGTATATGCTTACCTTTTTAAGAAACTGCCAAACTGCTTTCAAAAGTATACCATTGTGATTTTCATGTTTGTTTCCCTAGTGGCCAATTGAAAATATTTTTATATGCTTATTTGCATCCATATATCTTATTTGGTGACGTGTCTGTTTACATATTTTTTCCGTTTTTTATTGGATTGTTTGTTTTCTTTTTCAATTCAAACTTCTGGTCTTTGAAAGTCGCTTTTAACAGAATAAAAAGACAATGGTGTGTGTGTGAATATAAAGAGTAGCACAGGGAGATCTTTGTGATAATGTGATCATTCTGTATCTTGATTGTTGTGGTAGTTGCACAAATATACACATGTGATAAAATTATATAGAACAATACACATAGATTGTATTCGTGTGTTATTCCTGGTTTTGATAGTGTACCTTAATTATTTCAGATACAATCATTGGAGGAAACTGGGTGAAGGATACACAGGGACTCTTTGTACTACCTTTGCAACTACCTGTGAATCTAAAATTATTTCAAAATTAAAGATTTTTTTTTTTTTTTAATTGAGACGGAGTTTCGCTCTTGTTACCCAGGCTGGAGTGCAATGGCACAATCTCAGCTCACCGCAACCTCCGCCTCCTGGGTTCAAGTAATTCTCCTGCCTCAGCCTCCCGAGTAGCTGGGACTACAGGCATGTGCCACCATGCCCAGCTAATTTTTGTATTTTTAGTAGAGACAGGGTTTCACCATGTTGACCAGGATGGTCTCGATCTCTTGACCTTGTGATCCGCTCGCCTCGGCCTCCCAAAGTGCTGGGATTACAGGCGTGAGCCACCACGCCCAGCAAAATTAAAGATTTTAAAGAAGACAATTCACAGACCTTCTAAAGTAAATGGTGTTTGGATGATTGATTATCTATAAGGGGAAAAATAAAATGGATCCCTATCTTACTACATACACAAAAGTCAATATCTAGAGTATTTGAGACCTATATATAAACAGAAAAATTATTATACAAGGCAATATAGAAGATTATCTTTTTGACTGCTGGATAGGAAAACATTTCTTAATTTGGTAAAAAATGGACAAATTAAAAGAAAGAAAATCAATAAATTTGACTACATTAACATTAAACATTTCACACAAAAAGAGGGAAAAGGGCCAGGTGCAGTGGTTCACGCCTGTAATCCTAGCAATCTGGGAGGCTGAGGTGGGTGGATCACCTGAAGTCAGGAGTTTGAGACCAGCCTGGCCAGCATGGTGAAACCCCACCTCTACTAAAAATACAAAACTTAGCCAGGCATAGTGGCAAATGCCTGTAACCCTAGCTACTTGGGAGGCTGAGGCAGGAGAGTAGCTGGAACCTGGGAGGTGGAGGTTGCAGTGAGCCGAGATCACGCTATTGCATTTCAGCCTGGGTGACAGAGTAAGACTCTGTCTCAAAAAAAAAAAAAAAAAAAAAGAGTGAAAAGATAAGCTACAAAATGAGAGAATAATTGCAACACATAAAGCTGAGTAAGATTTGATAGGTAGAATATGTAGATAATTTCTGTAAGTCAATAAGAAGAGACAATGCAATCAGCAAAATGGACAAAGAAATAAATAGTATTTCTACTCAAAAAAAGCATAAATAATATGTAGACATATTTTTAAATGTTCAGTTTCATTCAAAGTCAAACTCACAGGGAAATGTATGTTGAGACCACAGTAAAATCCAATTTCACAAGTTGGATAATATCCAATGTTAACTAGAATATGGCATAATAGGGACTTTCGTATGTTTCTAATATTGGTATAAATTGGAAAATTCCCATAGGAAAATTGTGTGGCATTACCTTAAAAGTTGAACATGCATGCACCCTGCAATCTAGCAATTCTACTATAAGGTATATTCCCTAGAGAAACTCTTACATGTGGGTACCAAGAAACATGGAGAAGACTATGAATAGTGGCATTGTCCATAATAGCAAAACAAACAAAAATAACAAAAGTTACTGGAAAAAACAAAAATGTCTAATATTATAGTTTTGAGATTTATCTATGTTATCACATGTATTCTTTGATTTTTACTGCTCTATAGTTTTATAGAGTATGAACTTTACTGTATTCTTTTTAGGGGAATGCTGCAAATTATTTATTCTCATTAAAGGCACTAAAGCCAGACCATTTTACTAATGAGCTTTTACTAAACTTTCAAAGGAACTGATGATTCTTATATTATACATGTTGCTCCAAGCAGAGAAAAATTTCAACTTATTTCAAGATGTTGAAATAATATTGATAACAAAAAACATTTAAGGGCAATAGAATGGGCAGTCTTATTTATGAACATGGATGAAAAAATCTAAATAAAATATTAATTTTTAAGTCCAGTATTAAATTTAAAAATAATGAATTCACAATCAAAGTATAGCTTATTCCAGGAATGCAAGGATTTTTCAAAATTAGAAACTCCATCAGTGTTTTTGGCTTCCCAGCCTAGTCTCACTACTTCATCTGAGACAATAGCAAAGGCAACAAGAATAATGTAAGCAATCAGCCACTACAATTACTCTGATCCAGGCCAAATTATACAGAGGACTAGGGGAATGAATATTTGGGTTCATTCCAGACAACAAGGCTAATGATTTCAACACAGAGATAAAATAGATGTGTAACTGCACAATTTTATTTATTTATTTTATTTATTTATTTATTTTTGAGACAGAGTCCCACTTTGTCACCCAGGCTGAAATGCAGTGGCATGATCTTGGCTACTGCAACCTCTGCCTCCCGGGTTCAAGCAGTTCTCCTGCCTCAGCCCCCTGAGTAGCTGGGATTACAGACACACACTACTGTGCCTGGCTAATGGTTTTGTATTTTTAGTAGAGATGGGGCTTTGCCATGTTGGCCAGGCTGGTCTTGAACTCCTGACCTCAGGTGATCCGCTTGCCTCAGCCCCCCAAAGTGCTGGGATTACAGGTGTGAGCCACCGTGCCCAGCCCAACTGTATGATTTGTTAACCTAAACTGACTTGGCTAAAATTGATAGAAGAAACAATTATGGGTCTAAAACCTAGAAACTTTCTTGACTGTAGAAACTCAAGATAATCTTTTCTTTTATGACATTATCTCTTTGTCTTCTGCTTGAATCTCCTGTAAATGCCTCCCCAGTCCTTCTCCTAAGGTAAGCTAACTTCTCTAATAGCACTTGCATGTGGTGTTATTACCTTAGAAAAAATCACTATTTTGATTATGAGTGTAATAAACAGATTCAAGCAAGAATTATCGATGGATGCTAAAATCATTGGGTGAAAGATTGTTGCAAAAGATGATGCTCACACAGTTTCAAAGTATACCTTATAGGTAATGTGATTAATTACAAACAGGAAAACATATGTTTGTAATGGAGATCTGATAGACACTACCTTAACCAAGTGGTCAAACTTACCATCACCAATAATAAGATAAACTGACATTAGGTGCCTCTTGATGTGAAGTAATTGGAAGTATGCAGCATCCTGTATGTAGTATTTTTGCCAAAATGATTAACCTGAATCTAATTGTGGGAGAAGAGTGAGATAAATCCAGATTGTAGAACATTAAACATGGCAACTTCTTTGGATTCTTAAAAAATATTAGTGTTATGAAAAACTGTGTGTGTGTGTGTGTGTGTGTGTGTGTGTGTGTGTGTGTGTTATATGCATACAGGCATTTGTGTGTGTATGCTATTCCAGATTAAAGATTAAGATTCCAGGGTGAGGCATGGTGGTTCATGCCTATAATCCCAGTACTTTGGGAGGCCAAGGCAGGAGGATTACTGGAGCTCAGGAGTTCTTGACCAGCCTGGGCAACATAGTGAGAACTTGTCTTTATTTTTCAAATATGTAAAAAAAAAAAAAAAATTAAAGGATACTAAAAAGGTCTGATAACCATATGCAATGTGGCATCCCTAATTAAATCCTAGATTAAATAAGAAAAAAGTTAGGAAATTTTGGGGGAGAATTGATGAAATTTTAATCTGTATTATATTTAGATACAATTATATTAATGTTAAATTTATTGGATGTGATAATGGTATCGTGGATATATAGGAGAATGTTTTTGTTCTTAGAGGCATGCTGAAGCATTTCAGTTTAAAATGCCATGATGTCGGCAACTTTCAAATGGTTCAACAAAAAAGAAAAAAATATATAGATAGATAAGTAAAATGTGGCAAAAAGTTAACAATCAGTGAATTTAGGTGGTGGAGAAACTATTAATTTACTATACTATAATTTCACCTTTTGTGGAGATTTTATTTTATTTTATTTTGAGAGTCTTGCTCTGTCACCCAGGCTGGAGTGCAATGGCTCAATCTTGGCTCACTGCAACCTCCACCTCCCAGGTTCAAGCAATTCCCCTGCCTCAGCCTCCCTAGTTGCTGGATTACATGCATGAGCCACTACGCTTGGCTAAATTTTTTTTTTTTTTTTTTTTGAGACAGAGTTTCATTCTATCTCCCAGGCTGGAGTGAAGTGGTGCAATCTCGGCTCACTGCAACCTCCACCCCGCCCCCCAGGTTTCAAGCAATTCTACCTCAGCCTCCTGAGTAGCTGGGATTATAGATGCCTGCCATCACGTCTGGCTAATCTTGGTATTTTTAATAAAGACAGGGTTTTGCAGTGTTGGCCAGGCTAGTATTGAACTCCTGACCTCAGGTGATCCACTTGCCTCAGCTTCCCAAAGTGCTAGGATTACAGGTGTGAGCCACTGTGCCTGGCAATTTTTTTGTATTTTTAATAGAGACTGCAGGGACTACAGGTGTGAGCCACTGTGCCCGGCCAAGATTATTTTTCAAAATAAAACTTTGGAAAAAACAAAACTGAAAACAAAAAAACATGCACCCCTTTTCTGACATCATTCATTTAAAGAAAATTAACAAAATAAAATAGGAATCTTATTGTAATTGGCAAGAGGCAAGAGCAGTAAAAGGTAGAAAGAATATATGCAGTGCAGCCATTTCAGAGATGTTAATCTTACTTGGTTAACCACCCACTGTGTTCTTGAAACACTCACAGTGATGGTCACAAGAATGGAAACATTCCCTAACTTTTCCTTGTTTCTCTCTTCTCTCTTCCTAAGATCTAGCTGATCTGTATAGTTTCTCCTGAATTTGCTGACTTAACTAATTTTATTTCTTTTAGCTAATCTTGATACCTTTCCCTCTTCTTATATGATAAATTCAGTTTCTTAATGATGTCTTTTCTTTCTTCCCCGCCCCTACTCCCGGAAAACTCCTTTAATCAGAATAAATAGAGTCCCAGGCAGGGCAGAGTTCACTGGGGGTGCCCAAGCCGGATTCACCCACCCTTTCGGCTCCAGCCTAAGCGGGGCTACAGCTTTTGAGAGGAGAAGCAGTCTCTTCCTGGTCCTGGTGTCCCAGCGGGGTCACTGGGAGGGACTAGCGTGGTCCTGCGAGGCCCATCGCTGGCCCCCTAGGCATCCTTTCGTCTGTGAGCAGGGAAGGGGGTGCCGCAGCCTCTTCGGTTGTCCCAACCCTGCTTCTCTCCTCCCTGTTCTTCCTCTGGTAGATGGAGTGAAGCTTAGAAGATTTTGTCCTCCCCGTCGTTGCTGATCTGCTCCTTGAATAGGCGGAAGACCTTCCGCTGGCCCCGCACCAGCTGGGTGGTGAGGTAGATCACGGCCAGCAGCAAGGCCAACACCAGGAAGACGAAGAAGGTGTTTTCCACCAGGTACCACTGCACCCAGGGCCACCAGGAGAACCTGGGCCCGCCGCCTCCAGATGGCGCACCCACACCTGCCGGCCTCGGACACGCTGTCCAGGGTCCAGAAGGGGCCACGGATGCTTGAGGGCTTCACCTGCTGGCCAGCCAGCGTAGCAGAGGAAGACGGCGGCGCCCAGGAAGGCGGGGAAGCAGGGCAGCGTGAGAAAGGTAGTGCTCACGCGCGAGGCCGGCCAGGGCCGGAGCGGCGCCTGCCAGTTGGCCAGAAGGCTGGTCCCCTTAAGTAGAAGACGAGCAGCAGCTTGATGATCTGCACCGCGCGGAGGAAGGAAGAGAAGAGCATCCCCAGCCAAGTCAGAGTCTGCCCCTAAATCAGTTCCAGAACGTTCCGGGCAATGTCATACTCAGGCTTCCGCCTCCTCTTCAGCTTCTTCTTGGAGATCATCCTCTGCATCAATTCCCCGAAAAGCATGTCCAGCAGCGTGTGAGGACAAAGTCCATCACCAGGAACTGGTACCGCTCCTGGCCCGCGAAGTCCTCCCAGCGCTGGTCTTCCCCAACCACCCTGTGGCCCAGCCAGCAGCAGCACAGTGTCCCCAGGATGACCAGCCTGAGGATGAGGTTCCTGCAGATGGCCGCGTACAACTCCAGCACAGGGGAGTCATGCAGCTCCAGGGTGGCCAGGCCACGGCACAGGTAGGGGGACCCAGGTTGAGGAAGCCCACCACCAAGGGCAGGACCAGCAGCGCAGCCTCCTGGCCAGCAGCCTCCGGATTCTGCATCATGAACTCCGAGAAGATGTGGATGGCCACAGCGCAGCCCAGCGCAGTCCCCCAGGTACAGCAGCCACACAAGTCCCATCATGGCCGCCTGCCGCAGCCTTCCGCAGACACTCCTGGGGCTCTGCCGCAGCGGCCACTCAGCCGGCAGCTCCTTCTCCAGGTGCAAATGTTGTCTGTTGTCTTGCTGGAGGCGGAAGGCCCGCTTCTGCCTCACCTTGTAGTCCCAGGAGCAGAAGATGATGATGGCATGGATGCCAGAGGTGCTGCCCACCCGGTAGCTCTCCCCAAAAGAGTGAGCCATGCTGTACGCCAGGGTGATGCAGGAGATGAAGAAGCCCACGCCCACAGTAAAGAGGTAGGCCAGGGGCATGTTGCAGGGCAGGCTACCCGCCCTGGGTGTGCGCTGACTGCCACCCAGGGGGCTGCCACATGGCTGGTCCAGTGTGGCGTTACCGTAGTGGCCGTAATACATGACGGTGTGGGTGAAGCAGCTTATGCCTGTGAGGAGGAGCTCCAAGCCTGTGCAGATGGCAGCAGGGCCCGGACAGAAGGCGGCCTGTGGGCCCACAATGAAGGCCACCAGCGGCAGCAGCAGGAGGGCGTTGAAGGCCAGCAGGGTTTTGAGGAAGAGGCAGTAGGAGATCACGCTGGAGCCTAACTGGCCCCTGATGCGCTTCAGGGCGTAGCGCCATGGCCTCAGGGCCTGAAGGCCCAAGCAGCAGCGCCAGCCTCAGGCTGTGCAAGGCATATCTGAGCCAGCCGCAGCAGGAGCAGATCTCACCATGGCCCAGCTGGCCCCTCCACTTCCCCGTCGTGTTCCCGCTCTTCTCTCGCTGGCCGCCTGGGCCTGGCTTAAGGGCATCCCTCCAAGTATGTGGTCCCGCTGCGCCACCGCCAGGCCCTAGATCTCCTTCACCAGGAGGTTCCACTTCTCCTCCCTCTTCTCCTCCTCCCTGGCTGTGGGGTCCAGCTCCAAGTTGTACAGGAGGAGGCTGGGCCAGGCGGAGCACACCAAGTCCCCCAGCAGGGCCAGGCAACGGTGCGGCTGGGTGTGCTGGCCAGGATGCGGAGTGTGGCTGTGCTGCGGGTGCCCTCAGGCCCCAAGTGTGTCTGCTCGCCACTCGCTGTGGTCTCCCGCTCCCTCTGCTGCAGCTCCAGCCCCTCCTGGGCCTCCCAGCAGCTCTGCTCTTGGATGAGCTGGTGGAAGGAGTCGTTGTGCAGGTCACTCTCATCCTCTTATTGTATGGGCTTGGCTCCTGACTGGGAGGCCACAGTGAGGAGGGAATGATGTCTTTTCTTTTTTCTTTTTCTTTTTTTTTTTTCTGATGGAGTCTCACTCTGTCGCCAGGCTGGAGTACAGGGGCACGATATTGCTCACTGCTACCTCTACCTCCAAGGGTTGAAGCCATTTCCCTATCTCAGCCTCCCGAGTGGCTGGGACTACAGGCATGTGCCACCATGCACAGCGAATTTTTATATTTTTATTAGAGATGAGGTTTCACCATGTTGGCCAGGATAATCTCGATCTCGACCTCGTGATCCACCCACCTCGGCCTTGCAAAGTGCTGGGATTACAAGCATGAACCACCACCCCTGGCCGATGTCTTTTCAACAAGTGGAATTCACATTAATAAATCAAAGGAGGGAAGGAATCCTTCCCAAATCATTTTATGAGACCAACATCATCCTGATACCAAAACCCGGCAGAGACTCAGCAAGAAAAGAAAACTTCAGGCCAATATCCATAATGAACATAGACGTAAAAATCTTTAATAAAATACTGGCAAACCGATTGCAACAGCACATCAAAAAGCTTATCCATCATGATCAAGTAGGCTTCATACCAGGGATGCAAGGCTGGTTCAACATATGCAAGTCTATAAACGTAATTCACCTCATAAACAGAACCAAAGACAAAAACCACATGATTATCTCAATAGATGCAGAGAAGGCCTTCAAAAAAATTCAACAGCTCTTTATGCTAAAAAGTCTCAATAAACTAGGTATCAACGGAACTTATCTCAAAATAATAAAAGATATTTACTACAAACTCACAGCCAATATCATACCGAATGGAGGAAGCATTCCCTTTGAAATCTGGCACTAGACAAGGATGATCTCTCTCACCACTCCTATTCAATATAGTATTGGAAGTTCTAGCCAGAGCAATCAGGCAAGAAAAAGAAATAAAGGGTATTCAGTTAGGAAAGGAGGAAGTCAAATTGTCTCTATTTGCAGATGACATGATTGTATATTTAGAAGACCCCATTGTCTCAGCCCAAAATCTCCTTAAACTGATAAGCAACTTCAGCAAAGTCTCAGGATACAAAATCAATGTGCAGAAATCACAAGCATTCCTATACACCAATAACAGACTTAAAGAAAGCTAAATCAAGAACAAGCTGCCATTCACAGTTGCTACAAAGAGAATAAAATACCTAGGAATACAACTAACAAGGGATCTAAAGGACCTCTTCAAGGAGAACTACAAACCACTGCTCAAGGAAATAAGAGAGGGCACAAACAGACGGAAAAACTTTCCATGCTCATGGTTAGGAAGAATCAATATCGTGAAAATGGCCATACTGCCCAAAGTAATTTATAGATTCAACGCTACCCCCCATCAAACTACTTATGACCCTCCTCACAGAACTGGAAAAAAACACCTTAAACTTCATATGCTTCATGTGGAACCAAAAGAGAGCCCAAGTAGCCAAGTCAATTCTAAACAAAAAGAACGAAGCTGGAGGCATCACACTACCTGACTTCAAACTATACTACAAGGCTATGGTAATCAAAACAGCATGGTACTGGTACCAAACTAGAGATACAGACTAATGGAACACAACAGAGGCCTTGGAGGCAGTGCCACACATCTACAACCATCTGGTCTTTGACAAACCTGACAAAAACAAGAAATGGGGAAAGGATTCCCTGTTTAATATGTGGTGCTGGGAAAACAGGCTTGCCATGTGCAGAAATCAGAAACTGGACCTCTTCCTGACACCTTACACTAAAATTAACTTCAGATGGATTAAAGACTTAAACATAAGACCTAACACCATAAAAACTCTAGAAAAAAACCTAGGCAAAACCATTCAGGACATAGGCGTAGGCAAGGACTTGATGACTAAAACACCAAAAGCATCGGCAACAAAAGCCAAAATAGAGAAATGGGATCTAATTAAACTCCAGAGCTTCTGCATAGAAAAAGAAACAATCATTAGAGTGAACCGGCAACCAACAGAATGGGAAAAAAATTTTGCAATCTACCCATCTGACAAAGGGCTAATATCCAGAATCTACAAAGAACTAAAACAGATTTACAAGAAGAAAACAAACAAATCCATTCAAAAGTGGGCAAAGGATATGAACAGATGCTTTGCAAAAGAAGACATATATGAGGCCAACAAACATATGAAAAAATGCTCATCATCACTGGTCATTAGAGAAATGCAAATCAAAACCACATTGAGATACCATCTCACGCCAGTTAGAATGGCGATCATTAAATAACTGGGAGACAACAGATGCTGGAGAGGATGTGGAGAAATAGTAACACTTTTACACTGTTGGTGGAGTGTAAATTAGTTTAACCATTGTGGAAGACAGTGTGGCGATTCCTCAATGACTTAGAAATAGAAATTCCATTTGACCCAGGAATCCCATTACTGGATATATGTCCAAAGGATTATAAATCATTCTACTATAAAGACACATGCACACGTATGTTCACTGAGGCACTGTTCACAATAGCAAAGACCTGGAACCAACCCAAATGCCCATCGATGATAGACTGGACAGCGAAAATGTGGCACATATACACCATGGAATACTACGCAGCCATAAAAAACGATGAGTTTGTGTCCTTTGTAGGGACATGGGTGAACCTGGAAACCATCATTATCAGCAAACTGACACAAGAACAGAAAATCAAACACCGAATGTTCTCACTCATAGGTGAGTGTTGAACAATGAGAACACATGGACACAGGGAGGGGAGCATTACACACTGGGGTCTGGTTGGGGGGGACTGGGGGAGGGACAGCAGGGGGTAGGGAGTTGGGAAGGGATAACGGGAGAAATGCCAGATATAGGTGATGGAGATGGAGGCAGAAAACCACATTGCCATGTGTGTACCCATGCAGCAATCCTGCATGTTCTGCACATGTACCCCAGAACCTAAAGTGCAATGAAATATATATATAAATAAAAAAATAAAAGGAGGAACACTGTATGATCATCTCTCTTAATGCTAGAAAATCAAGCAATAAAATTCACTTCTCCTTTAGAAATAAGAAGAGAACCTCCTTAATATGAAAGAGGGTATTTATAGTAAACCCTCCATCAAACCTCATGCTTTAATGTATGAGGAATGCTTCTAAACTTTGGAAGCTTTTTTTTTTTTTAACACTGGTAACTAAACAGGCAGATAAAATGGGAGTACATCTGTCACCATCAATGCTCATCATGATATTATAGGTCTTGATCAATATAATAAGACCAGAAAAAGAAAGAATGAGTATAAAGATTGGAGAAGAAGAGACTTACTTGCAGATTTATTCGTGATAATTCACATAGAAAGTAATGATAAGAATAGCTAAATTTTTTTTTTGACATAGGATCTTGCTCTGTTGCCCAGGCTGGAGTGCAGTGGCACAATCTCAGCTCACTGCAACCTCTGCCAGTGCCCTCCCACAGGTTCAAGCCTCCTCCCACCTCACCTTCCCGAGTAGCTGGGATCACAGGCATGTGCCACCACCCCCAGCTATTTTTTTTTTTTTGAGATGGAGTCTTGCTCTGTTGCCCAGGCTGGAGTGCAGTGGCATGATCTCGGCTCACTGCAACCTCCGCCTCCTGCCTCCTGGGTTCAAGCGATTCCCCTGACTTAGCCTCCTGAATAGCTGGGACTACAGGCGAGTGTCACCACGCCCAGCTAATTTTTGTATTTTAAGTAGAGTTCGGGTTTCACCATCTTTGCCAGGCTGGCCTTGAACTCCTGACCTCGTGATTCACCCTCTTCAGCCTCCCAAAGTGCTAGGATTACAGGTGTGAACCACCGTGCCCAGCCTGTTTTGTATTTTTTATAGAGATGGAGTTTTGCCATGTTGCCCAGGTTGGTCTGGAACTCCCAAACTCAAGCAATCCACCAGCCTTGGCCTCTCAAAGTGCTGAGACTGCAAGCCTGAGCCACTCACACCCAGCCAACAATAGCTAAAATTTATTGAGCACCTAATATCTGCAAATTCTGTGCAGTAAGCATTACATGTATAATGCCTTTAATGTATAATTAAATAATGCCATTTAGTCCTACTTTTAAAAAAATGTGGAAGATAGGAGCAATTATTCCTCACATCTTACAGATAGTGACAGTTATTATTATTATTTGAATTGCTTTATTTGGGAAAAGTGCTTCTTACAAAAGGGCAGCTGCAAAATGTAGAGAGCTCTGCAACAATTATTTGTATTTTCATAAAGTGAAAGAATGGATGGGATCCAAGGAATCCAAGCAGTAGGTGGACAAACCAGGAGCAGCCCCGAGTTATTTTCAGGAAACAGAGTGACAAAACACAAAGGTAAAATTTCCAATCAAGGAATTCTTCAAACGACTTAACTTTAGCTAGTCTTAGGGATTCCCAAAAGTATGACTTATTACTGCAAATCCATTACCCCACTACAATAAACACCTTAGAACAGAGTTTTGAATCCTGTCTGTCTATGTGAAAGCGCAGGGGTAGACTGACGCAAATACCCACAAAAACAAACACAAAAACCCAGCAACAAAATGCCCCAGCTGAGGACAAAGAATTCTCAGAAAGTGCCTGTACTGGAAAGGCTAGATCGTAAAACATTAAATACAACTGTGCCTCCAAGACTCCGTTTGTGTTAACATGCGGGATAACCAGGTAGTTTTAACCTCTGTGGCTAACCCCATTTCTCTGTTTATATAAACAGAGCTAGAACTGCTATGTTGACAACTACCCATATACTGCTTTGTCCTTTAAGATCTGTCTGCCGCACAAGGCTGAAACCACGAAACCAAGTTTTTCTACTAAGGCTAAGAATACTGCATCTATGCAGGGTTAAGAAGCTTATCACACACCCACACCTCTTTCCTCAATGAGTTTCCAGAAATGGTTCGTTCCTTGGGCCCGGTATCTGCTTGACGTTCTCACTTTCTTTCTTTTTTTAATATATATACTTTTTATTGCATTTTAGGTTTGGGGGTACATGTGAAGAACATGCAAGATTGTTACATAGGTACACACATGGCAGTGTGATTTGCTGCCTTCCTCCCCATCACCTGTATCTGTTATTTCTCCCCCTGCTGTCCCTCCCCTTTTTCCCCCCTGACAGACCCCAGTGTGAGATGCTCCCCTCCCTGTGTCCATGTGTTCTCATTGTTCAACACCCGCCTATGAGTGAGAATATGTGGTGTTTGGTTTTCTGTTCTTGTGTCAGTTTGCTGAGAATGATGGTTTCCAGGTTCATCATTGTCCCTGCAAAGGATGCAAACTCATCGTTTTTTATGGCTGCATAGTGTTCCATGGTGTAGATGTGCCACATTTTCCCTGTCCAGTCTATCATCGATGGGCATTTGGGTTGGTTCCAGGTCTTTGCTATTGTAAACTGTGCTGCAATGAACATACGTTCTCACTTTCTGTCTCTGTGCTCCTCTCTATGGCCGTCAGGGTACACATTTCTGTAAAAACAGTTCCCTCCAAATGGGCAGCTACCATGTGCTTCATCAAAATACCTTCATGCCTTGTTCCTCATTGCCTCCTTGTATTTCTGAATGAATTTCTGCTTCTCTTCTTTATCCTCCACCCAGGACTCACTTGGAATGACAAAGTTATATGTGATACTGCATTCTGGGGAGGGTTTTATGGTTTTGCTCTCAAATTGCTTAGCACTACTCCACTTGCAAATGCACCCGAAACAATAGGTGCGATTGCAGTTGGAAAGGATCCTGAAGCAGTGCTCGCTGGGGTTGGCTTTCCTGGGAGACCACCTACCTCCATGCAGATCCCACACCCCATGTCCCTGCTGCGCTGCACAGCGAATGAGAGCTCCATGTCCTTCTCGATGCACAATTTTACATGCTGTGATCTCTGGGCAGCATCCATCAGATGCAGGACCTGCAGCCCACACATGTCACATGGATCTCCATGGAGATAACACACAGTTCTCCCCATATCGGCACTCTCCCATTGCAGCATAGGGGCACAGCTGCTGCTTTGTTTCCATGGCAGTTTTTTTTTTTTTTTTTTTTTTCTGATTTTTCCTTGGTCACTGAGCCCTGCAGTGGTGCTTCAGTGCAGGAAGGCCCAGTACGGCCACAATAGGGTTGCCCAAGAACAAACTCAATGGCATTCATCCAGTCCTCTGAACCTGCTTCTACAGTTGCAAAGTTTGAATTTCTTCACTCAGCTTTGCCTGTATTCATTTCAACAAGTGATCCAACTATCAGTGAGAGACTTGAGGAAGCAGCAAGAGATGACTTTGTAGTTAGCTCTGTAGCAGTTGCTTCTTCCTGTTTCAATGGCTTGCTATGTTCATATCTGCAGTGATCTCCATAAATACAGTATCCTCGCTGAAAATACTTGCACACTACGCCATACAGACTCTCAGAGAGGTCATGCAAGTAGCGACAGTTGTCTCCTTCCTTAAACCCCATGGATACAATACCTGCAGGTGACCTGTTCAGTCCAGCCACTGCCACTGCCTTCGCTGCTGCTCCTGATATCGCTGTTGCTTGGGAGCTGCAGCCTCCGCCATTACTGTTTATGACAGTGACAATTATTATTCCTATTTTACAATTAGTGACGCTAAGGCACAGAGAAGGTAAGAAATTCACTCAAAGGCCGGGCGCGGTGGCTCACACCTGTAATCCCAGCACTTTGGGAGGCCGAGGCGGGTGGATCACGAGGTCAAGAGATCGAGACCATCCTGGTCAACGTGGTGAAACCCCGTCTCTACTAAAAATACAAAAATTAGCTGGGCGTGGTGGCACGTGCCTGTAGTCCCAGCTACTCGGGAGGCTGAGGCAGGAGAATTGCTTGAACCCGGGAGGCGGAGGTTCCGGTGAGCCGAGATCGCGCCATTGCACTCCAGCCTGGGTAACAAGAGCGAAACTCCGTCTCAAAAAAAAAAAAAAAAAGAAAAAAAAGAAATTCACTCAAGATCAAAGCTAAACAGCTTGTTTCTAGGGCCTGAAATTTCAACCACTAGCCTATATTATTACTTATTGCCATCAACACAATTTTGTGGCAGACAAAACAAGTTATGAAAGATATTCAAACTCTGACAGAATAAAATTAATATGTCTTTAGAGCAGAAGATGAAGGCATATCAGTGATTCTCAACCTTGGCTGTATATTAGAACCCACAGAGGAGATTTGAAAAATCCTGATGCCTAGACTGTACCCAGGCCAATCTGGGAGATGGGTAGAAAGGCCACCCACGTAGTTGTTAAAAACAACTACATTAAAATATCTTAAGATGGCTGGGTGTGGTGGCTCATGCCTGTAATCCCAGCACTTTGGGAGACCATAGCGGGTGGATCACCTGAGGTCGGGAGATTGAGACCAGCCTGGCCAACATGGTAAAACCTGGTCTCTACTAAAAATACAAAAATTAGCTGGGTGTGGTGGCATGCACCTGCAATCCCAGCTACTCGGGAGGCTGAGGCAGGAGAATCACTTGAACCCAGGAGGTGGAGGTTACCCTGAGCCAAGAGCATTCCAGCCTGGGTGACAGAGTGAGACTTCATCTCAAAAAAAAATCTTAAGAGGCTCAGGTATCTACTCAAATTGTGGTAGAAGTTTCTATTCTTGCAACCTGAGTGAGGTTGCAAACTTTGACCAGATGAATTACAGAAGGGTGTAATTTGAACCCAGAAGAAGTATATGGACTAGAAGTCCCCTGTTGTCATGGTGACTACAAAAAGGACTCAGTATATCCACATGTAGCTCAGGTAGAATCATTCTGGAAGCCTGCAAAGCTCAGATCCTGCTCCCCAGTGTCAAATCTCTGACTGATAATGACCTTATTGTGTTAATAAATGGTAAACTCTATAGCTTCAACTTGTTTAAGATGTCAACCTCTGCCTTCCTGACAAGGTAACTATCTCACAGCCATGAGCTGTTGAGCCAGTCACCTCATCTTGGCCCCCTGAGATGGTAACTCTATCATGGTTGTAAATTCTTGACCTAGTAATCTGAACTCTCTGGAGATGCTAGAACTCAGTGAGTGAGTGGCTTTTCAAACCTGAAGAGGCTTAGAATTAAAAACAGAGACGCTAAGTAAATCAAACCTATCATGTTAATTTTGTGTTTAATAAGTTCATGTGTGTGGGGGGGTTATGGTACTTAAAGTGTAATTTTAATATAATGTGGCATATTGAAGGATCCAATAGATTAGCTTAATTTGATCAATTAGACCTGTGAGGTGTATGAAAGTTTAATTAGGGTTATAAATAGTATTGGAATATTTGACAATTAGACCTAATAGATTTATGTGTTTAATAGACATAATAACTTTTAGTTGAAATACTTGGGAAGGATTTGCTTATCAGAAATGGGACTTTTTGATTTCAAAAAAATGTATATTTGTTTATTTATTTTTAAAAATTTCCCATAGGTTATTGGGGTACAGGTGGTGTTTGGCGACATGATTAAGTTCTTTAGTGGTGATTTGGGAGATTTTGGTGCACCCATCACCTGAGCAGTATATACTGCACCCTATTTGTAGTCTTTTAACCTTTGCCCCCTTCCACCCTTCTCCCCAAGTCCTCAAAGTCCATTGTATCATTCTTATGCCTTTGCATCCTTGTAGCTTAGCTCCCACATATCAGTGAGAACATATGATGTTTGGTTTTCCATTCCCAAGTTACATCATTTAGAATAATAGTCTCCAGTCTCATCCAGGTCACTGCAAATGCTGTTAATTCTTTCCTTTTTATGGGTGAGTAGTATTCCATTGCATATATATGCCACAGTTTCTTTATTTGCTCATTGATTGATGGGTATTTGGGTTGGTTCCACAATTTTGCAATTGCGAATTGTGCTGCTATAAACGTGTATGCAAGTATCTTTTTCGTATAATGAATTATTTTCCTCTGGGTAGATACTCAGTAGTGGGATTGCTGGATCAAATGACAGTTCTATTTTTAGTTCCTCAGGGAATCTCCACACTGTTTTCCATAGTGGTTGTATTACTTTACATTCCCACCAGCGGTGTAGAAGTGTTCCCTGATCATCTCACCCATGCCAACATCTACAGTTTTTTGATTTTTCGATTATGGCTATTCTTGCAGGAGTAGGGTGGTATCACATTGTGGTTTTGATTTGCATTTCCCTGATCATTAGGGATGTTGAGCACTTTTCATATGTTTGTTGGCCATTTGTATATCTTCTGTTGAGAATTGTCTACTCATGTCCTTAGCCCAATTTTTGATGGGATTGTTTAGTTTTTTCTTCCTGATTTGTTTGAGTTGGTTGGAGATTCTGGATATTAGTCCTTTGTCAGATCATAGATTGTGAAGATTTTCTTCCACTCCGTGGATTGTCTGTTTGTTCTGCTGACTGTTCCTTTTGCCATGCAAAAGCTCTTTAGTTTAATTAAGTCCCAGCTATTTATCTTTGTTTTTACTGCTTTTACTTTTGGTTTCTTGGTCATGAAATCTTTGACTAAGCCAATGTTTTTCCAATGTTATCTTCTAGAATTTTTCTAGTTTCAGATCTTATATTTAAGTTCTTAATCCATCTTGAGTGGATTTTTGTATAAGGTGAGAGATGAGGATCCAGTTTCATTCTCCCACATGTGGCTAGCCAATTATCCCAGAATCATGTGTTGAAAAGGTGTCTTGGCTGGGTGCAGTGGCTCATTCTTGTAATCCCAGCTTTGGGAGGCCAAGGTGAGTGGATCACAAGGTCAGGAGTTTGAGACTAGCCTGGCCAACATGGTGAAACCTTGTCTCTACTAAAACTACAAAAATTAGCCAGGTGTGGTGGCAGGTGCCTGTAATCCCAGGTACTCGGGAGGCTGAGGCAGAAGAATTGCTTGAACCCAGGAGGTGGAGGTTGCAGTGAGCTGAGACCATGCCATTACACTCCAACCTGGGTGACAGAGAGAGACTTCATCTCAGAAAGAAAGAAAGAAAGACAAAGAGAGAGAGAGAGAAGAACGGAAGGAAGGAAGGAAGGAAGGAAAGACGGAAGGAAGGAAGGAAGGAAGGAAGGAAGGAAGGAAGGAAGGAAGGAAGGAAGGAAGGAAGGAAGGAAGGAAGGAAGGAAGGAAGGGGTGTCCTTTCCCCACTTTATGTTTTTGTTTGCTTTGTCCAAGATTAGTTGGCTGTAAGTATTTGGGTTTATTTCTGGGTTCTCTATTCTGTTCCGTTGGTCTATATGCCTGTTTTTTATGCCACTATGCTGTTTTGGTGACTATGGCCTTATAGTAGAATTTGAAATCAGGTAGTGT
Organism: Alouatta palliata; assembly: GCA_004027835.1. NCBI lineage: Eukaryota > Metazoa > Chordata > Mammalia > Primates > Atelidae > Alouatta > Alouatta palliata. The sequence continues at coordinate 41,526 of PVKV010018395.1, forward strand.
GATGCCTCCCGATTTGTTCTTTTTGCTTAGTCTTGCTGTGGCTATGCAGACTCTTTTTCTAAAAGAGTCATATGAATTTTAGAAATTTTTTCATAATTCTGTGAAGAATGATGGTGGTATTTTGGTGGAAATTGCATTGAATTTGTAGATTGCTTTTGGCAGTATGGTCATTTCCACAACATTGATTCTACGCATCCATAAGCATGGGATGTGTTTCCAGTTATTTGTGTCATCTATGATTTCTTTCAGCAGTGTTTGCAGTTTTCCTTGTAGAGGTTTTTTGCTTCCTTGGTTAGGTATATTCCTAAGTATTTTATTATTTATTTACTTACTTTTGCAGCTATTTTAAAAGGGATTGAGTACTTGATTTGATTCTCTGATTGGTCACTGTTGATATATAGAAGAGCTACTGATTTGTGTACATTAATTTTGTATTTGGAAACTTTGCTGAATTCTTTGATCAGTTCAAGGAGCTTTCTGGAGGAGTCTTTAGGATTTTTGAGGCATACGATCATATCAGCAAATGGTGACAGTTTGACTTCCTCTTTACTAATTTGGATGCCTTTATTTCTTTCTGTTGTCTGATTGTTCTGGATAGAACTTCCAGTACTATGTTGAAGATGAGTGGTGAGAGTGAGCATCCTTGTCTTGTTCCAGTTCTCAGAGGGAATGCTTTCAACTTTTCCCCATTCAGTATTATGTTGGCTGTGGGTTTGTCATAGATGGTTTTTATTGCATTGAGTTATGTCCCTTGTATGCCAATTTTGCTGAGAGTTTTAATCATAAATCGATGCTGGACTTTGTCAAATGCTTTCTCTGCATCTATTGAGATGATCACATGATTTTTGTTTTTAATTCTGTTTATGTAGTGTATCACATTTACTGACCTGCTTATGTTAAGTTATCCCTGCATTTCTGGTATGAAACCCACCTGATCATGGTGGATTATCTTTTTGATATATTATTGGATTCAGTTACCTAGTATTTTGTTAAGGAGTTTAGCATCTATGTTAACCAGGAATGTAGTTTTCTTTTTTGGTTATATCCTTTCCTGGTTTTGGCATTAGGGTGATGCTGGCTTTATAGAATGAATTAGGGAGGGTCCCTCTTTCTCTATCCTGTGGAATAGTGTCAAAAGGATTGGTACCAATTTTTCTTTGAATATCTGGTAGAATTCTGTTGTGAGTCTATCTGGTCCTGGACTTTTTTTTTGTTGGTAACTTTCTAATTACCGTTTTAATCTTGCTGCTTCTTATTGGTCTGTTTAGGGTATCTAATTTTTCCTGATTTAAGCTAGAAGGGTTGTATTTTTCCAGGAATTTATCCTTCTCTTCTAGGTTTTCTAGTTTATGTCCATAAAAGTGTTCATATTAGCCTTGAATGATCTTTTGTATTTCTGTCATGTCAGTTGTAATATCTCCTGTTTCATTTCTTATTGAGGTTATTTGGATTCTTGGTTAATCTTGCTAATGGTCTATCAATTTTATTTATCTTTTCAAAGAACCAGGTTTTTGTTTCATTTATCATATATATATATAGTTTCAATTTCATTTAGTTCTGCTCTAATCTTGGTTATTTCCTTTCTTCTGCTGGATTTGGGCTTGGTTTGTTCTTGTTTCTCCAGTTCCTTGAGGTGTGACCTTAGAATATCAGTTTGTGCTCTTTCAGTCTTTTTGATGTAAGTGTTTAGGGCTATGAACTTTCCTGTTAGCACTGCCTTTGCTGTATCCCAGAGGTTTTAATAGGTTGTATCATTTTTGTTGTTCAGTTCAAAGAATTTTTTGATTTCCATCTTGATTTCATTTTTGACTCAATGATAATTCAAGAGCAGTTTATTTAATTTCCATGTATTTGCATGGTTTTGAAGGTTCCTTTAGGAGATGCTTTCCAGTTTTATTCCACTGTGGTCTGAGAGAGTGCTTAATATAATTTCAATTTTCTTAAATTTATTGAAGCTCATTTTGCGTCTATCTTGGAGAAAGTTCCATGCACTATTGAATAAAATGTGTATTCCGTGGTTGTTGTATGGATTGTTCTGTATGTATCTTTAAGCCCATTTGTTCCAAGGTATAGTTTAAATCCATTGTTTCTTTGTTGACTTTCTGTCTTGATGACCTGTCTAGTGCTGTCAGTGGTGTATTGAAGTCTCCCACTATTATCGTATTGCTGTATATCTCATTTCTTAGGTATTTTAGTAATTGTTTTATAAATTTTGGAGCTCCAATGTTAGGTGCATATATGTTTAGAATTGTGATATTTTCTGGTTGGATAAGGCTTTTTACCATTACATAATGTCTCTCTTTGTCTTTTTTAAAATGCTGTTGCTTTAAAGTTTGTTTTGTCTGATATAAGAATTGCTACCCCTGTTTGCTTTTGGTGTCCATTTGCATTAAATTTCTTTTTCCATCCTTTTACTTTAAATTTATGTGAGTACTTAGGTGAGTCTCTTGAAAGCAGCAGATAGTTGATTGGTGAATTCTTATCCATTCTGCAGTTCTGTATCTTTTAAGTGGAGCATTTAGGCCATTTGCATTCAATGTTAGTATTGAGATGTGAGGTACTATTCCATTTATCATGCTATTCATTGCCTGTATACCTTGTTTTCTTGTTTTATAGGTCCTGTGAGATTTATGCTTTAAAGAGTTTTTGTTTTGTTGTGTTTCCAGGATTTGTTTCAAGATTTAGAGTTCCTTTGAGCAGTTCTTGTAGTGGTGGCTTGGTAGTGGCAAATTCTCTCAGCATTTGTTTGTCTCAAAAAGACTGTATCTTTCCTTCTATATGGTGCTTAGTTTTGCTGGATACAAAATTCTTGGCTGATAATTGTTTTGTTTGAGGAGACTGAAGATAGGGCCCCAATCTCTTCTAGCTTGTAGGGTTTCTGCTGAGAAATCTGTTGTTAATCTGATAGGTTTTCCTTTACAGGTTACCTGTGCTTTTGTCTCACAGCTCTTAGGATTTTTTTCCTTCATCTTAACTTCAGATAACCTGATGACAATGTCCCTAGGTGATGATATTTTTGTGGTGAACTTCCTAGGTGTTCCTTGTGTTTCTTGTATTTGGATGTCTAGGTCTCTGGCAAGGCTGGGGAAGTTTTCCTTTATTATTCCCCCAAATATGTTTTCCAAACTTTTAGATTTCTCTTCTTCCTCAGGAACACTGACTATTCTTAGGTTTGGTCATCTAACATAATCTCAGACTTCTTGAAGGCTTTGTTCATATTTTCTTTTTTTTTTTTTTTTTTTTTTTGAGACGGAGTTTAGCTCTTGTTACCCAGGCTGGAGTGCAATGGCGCGATCTCGGCTCACCGCAACCTCCGCCTCCTGGGTTCAAGCAATTCTCCTGCCTCAGCCTCCCGAGTAGCTGGGACTACAGGCACGTGCCACCATGCCCAGCTAATTTTTGTATTTTTTAGTAGAGACGGG
>PVKV010018396.1:0-44941 GCA_004027835.1 Alouatta palliata
TGGAGTTTGATTAGGTCCCATTTGTCTATTTTGGCTTTTGTTGCCAATGCTTTTGGTGTTTTAGTCATGAAGTCCTTGCCTACGCCTATGTCCTGCATAGTTTTGCCTAGATTTTCTTCTAGGGTTTTTATGGTGTTAGGTCTTATGTTTAAGTCTTTAATCCATGTGGAGTTAATTTTAGTGTAACGTGGCAGGAAGGGGTCCAGTTTCTGCTTTCTGCACATGTCTAGCCCATTTTCCCAAGACCATTTATTAAACAGGGAATCCTTTCACCATTGCTTGTGTTTGTCAGGTTTGTCAAAGATCGGATGGTTGTAGACGTGTTGTGTTGCCTCGGAGGCCTCTGTTCTGTTCCGTTGGTCTGTATCTCTGTTTTGGTACCAGTACCATGCTGTTTTGATTACTGTAGCCTTGTAGTATAGTTTGAAGTCCGGTAGTGTGATGCCTCCCACTTTGTTCTTTTTGCTTAGAATTGACTTGGCTATGCGGGCTCTCTTTTGGTTCCATATTAAGTTTAAGGTGGTTTTTTCCAGTTCTGTGAAGAAGGTCATTGGTAGCTTGAGAGGGATAATGTTGAATCTGTAGATTACTTTGGGCAGTATGGCCATTTTCACAATATTGATTGTTCCTAACCATGAACATGGAATGTTTCTCCATCTGTTTGTGTCCTCTCTTATTTCATTGAGCAGTGGTTTTAGTTCTCCTTGAAGAAGTCCTTTACGTTCCTTGTTAGTTGTATTCCTAGGTATTTTATTCTCTGTGTAGCAATTGTGAATGGCAGTTCGTTCTTGATTTGGCTCTCTTTAAGTCTGTTATTGGTGTAGAGGAATGCTTGTGATTTTTGCATGTTGATTTTGTATCCTGAGACTTTGCTGAAGTTGCCTATCAGTTTCAGGAGATTTTGGGCTGAGACGATGTGGTCTTCTAGATATACAATCATGTCGTCTGCAAATAGAGACAATTTGACTTCCTCCTTTCCTATTTGGATACCCTTTATTTCTTTTTCTTGCCTGATTGCTCTGGCTAGAACTTCCAATACTATATTGAATAGGAGTGGTGAGAGACGACATCCTTGTCTAGTGCCAGATTTCAAAGAGAATGCTTCTAGTTTTTGCCCATTCAGTATGATATTGGCTGTGGGTTTGTCATAAATAGCTTTTATTATTTTGAGATACGTTCCATCAATATCTAGTTTATTGAGGGTTTTTAGCATAAGGGGCTGTTGAATTTTGTCAAAGGCCTTCTCTGCATCAATTGAGATAATTTGGTTTTTTTGTCTTTGGTTCTGTTTATATGGTGAATTATGTTTATAGACTTGCGTACGTTGAACCATCCTTGCATTCCCAGGATGAATCCTACTTGATCATGCTGGATAAGCTTTCTGATGTGCTGTTGCAATCGGTTTGCGAGTATTTTATTGAAGATTTTTGCATCTAAGTTCATCATGGATATTGGCCTGAAGTTTTCTTTTCTTGCTGAGTCTCTGCCAGGTTTTGGTATCAGGATGATGTTGGTCTCATAAAATGATTTGGAAATGATTCCCTCTTTTTGGATTGTTTGGAATAGTTTCAGAAGGAATGGTAGCAGCTCCTCTTTGTATGTCTGGTAGAATTCGGCTGTGAACCCATCTGGACCTGGGCTTTTTTTGGGTGGTAGGCTCTTAATTGCTGCCTCAACTTCAGACCTTGTTATTGGTCTATTCAGGGTTTCGACTTCTTCCTGGTTTAGGCTTGGGAGGATGCAAGTGTCCAGGAATTTATCCATTTTTTCCAGGTTTACTGGTTTATGTGTATAGAATTGTTTGTAATAATCTCTGATGATGGTTTGTATTTCTGTGGAATCTGTGATGATATTCGCTTTATCGTTTTTTATTGCATCTATTTGATTATTCTCTTTTCTTTTTTATTAATCTGGCTAGTGGTCTGTCTATTTTGTTCATCTTTTCGAAAAACCAGCTCCTGGATTTATTGATTTTTTGAAGGGTTTTTTGTGTTTCTATCTCCTTCAGTTCTGATTTGATCTTAGTTATTTCTTGTCTTCTGCTAGGTTTTGAGTTTTTTTTTGATCTTGCTCCTCTAGCTCTTTCAATTTTGACAATAGGGTGTCGATTTTAGATCTTTCCTTGCTTCTCATGTGATCATTTATTGCTATATATTTTCCTCTAGAGACTGCTTTAAATGTGTCCCAGAGATTCTGGTATGTTGTGTCTTCATTCTCGTTGGTTTCAAAGAACATCTTTATTTCTGCCTTCATTTCATCGTTTATCCAGTCAACATTCAAGAGCCAGTTGTTCAGTTTCCATGAAGCTGTGTGGTTCTGAGTTAGTTTCTGAATTCTGAGTTCTAACTTGATTGCACTGTGGTCCGAGAGACTGTTTGTTATGATTTCCATTCTTTTGAATTTGCTGAGGAGTGATTTACTTCTAATTATGTGGTCAATTTTAGAGTAGGTGCAATGTGGTGCTGAGAAGAATGTATATTCTGTGGATTTGGGGTGGAGAGTTCTGTAAATGTCTGTTAGGTTTGCTTGATCCAGGTCTGAGTTCAAATCCTGGATATCCTTGTTAATTTTCTGTCTCGTTGATCTGTCTAATATTGACAATGGGGTGTTCAAGTCTCCCACTGTTATTGTGTGGGAGTCCTAGTCTCTGTAAGTCATTAAGAACTTGCCTTATGTATCTGGGTGCTCCTGTATTGGGTGCATATATATTTAGGATCATTAGCTCTTCTTGTTGCCGATTCTTTTACCATTATGTAATGTCCTTCTTTGTCTCTTTGTCTTTGTTGGTTTAGAGTCTATTTTATCAGAGACAAGAATTGCAACTCCTGCTTTTTTTTTTGCTCTCCATTTGCTTGGTAAATCTTCCTCCATCCCTTTATTTTGAGCCTTTGTGTATCCTTGCATGTGAGATGGGTTTCCTGGATAGAGCACACTGATGCGTTTTGGCTTTTTATCCAGTTTGCCAGTCTGTTTCTTTTGATTGGGGTATTTAGCCCATTTGTATTTAGGGTTATTATTGTTATGTGTGAATTTGATCCTGCCATTTTGATGCTAGCTGGCTGTTTTGCCCGTTAGTTGAGGCAGTTTCTTCATTATGTTGATGCTCTTTACCATTTGGTATGTTTTTGGAGTGGCTGGTGCTGTTTCTTCTTTTCTATGTTTACCGCCTCTTTCAGGAGTTCTTGTAAAGCAGGCCTGGTGGTGATGAAATCTCTGAGTACTTGCTTCTTCGCAAAGGATTTTATTTTTCCTTCACTTATGAAGCTTAGTTTGGCTGGATATGAAATTCTGAGTTGAAAGTTCTTTTCTTTAAGGATATTGAATATTGGCCTCCACTCTCTTCGGGCTTGTAGGGTTTCTGCTGAGAGATCTGCTGTGAGTCTGATGGGCTTCCTTTTGTGGGAAGCCCATCCTTTTGTGGGAAGCCCTTCCTTTCCTTTCTCTCTGGCTGCCCTTAGCATTTTCTCCTTCATTTCAACCCTGGTGAATCTGACAATTATGTGCCTTGAGGTTGCTCTTCTTGAGGAATATCTTTGTGGTGTTCTCTGTATTTCTTGGACTTGAATATTGGCCTGCCTTGCTAGGTTGGGGTTTTCTTGGGTAATATCTTCAAGAGTATTTTCCAGCTTGGATTCATTCTCTCCGTCACATTCAGGTACACCTATCAAACGTAGATTAGGTCTTTTCACATAGTCCCATATTTCTTGAAGACTTTGTTCATTCCTTTTTACCCTTTTTTCTCTAATCTTGCCTTCTCATTTTATTTCACTGAGTTATCTTTGACCTGTGATATCCTTTCTTCTGCTTGGTCAGTTCGGCTGTTGAAACTTGTGTATGCTTTGCAAAGTTCTTGTGTTGTGTTTTTCGACTCCATCAATTCACTTATATTCCTCTCTAAGCTGTTTATTCTCGTTAGCATTTTGTCGAATCTTTTTTCAAGGTTTTTAGTTTCTTTGCATTGGATTAGAACATGTTCTTTTAGGTCACAGAAGTTTCTTATTACCCACCTTCTGAAGCCTGAATCTGTCAATTTATCACACTCATTCTCCATCCAGCCTTGTTTCCTTGCTGGTGAGGAGCTGTGATCCCTTGCAGGAGGACAGGCATTCTGGTTTCGGGTGTTTTCATCCCTTTTGCGCTGGTTTCTTCCCATCTTTGTGGATTTATCCACCTGTCGTCTTTGTAGTTGGTGACTTTCAGACTGGGTCTCTGAGTGGACGTCCAGTTCGTTGATGATGACGTTATTTCTTTCTGTTTCTTAGTTTTCCTTCTAACAGTCAGGCCCCTGTGCTGTAGGACTGCTGAGGTCCACTCCAGCCCCTGCTTGCCTGGGAATCACCTGCAGCGGATGCAGAACAGTAAGGGTTGCTGCCAGTTTCTTCTTCTGCTATCTTTGTCCCAGAAGGATACCTGCCAGATGTCAGTCTGAGCTCTCCTTTATGAGGTGACTCTTTGCATATACGGGGGTCAGGGAGCTGCTTGAGGAGACAGTGTGTTCTTTGTAGGAGCTCAAGTGCTGAGCTGTGAGCTCTGTTGTTCATCCAGAGCTGCTGGGCAGGTACGTTTAAGTCTGCTGCAGCAGAACTCATAAACCGCCCCGCCTTTATTTTTTCCCAGGTGCTCTGTCCTGGGAAGTTAGGTTTTTATTTATTAGTTTCTGTTGTGCTGCTGCCTTTTTTCAGGGCTGCCCTGCCCAGCGATGAGGCAGCCTAGTCACTGTCTGCCTGCAGAGGCTTTGCTCAGCTGCTGTGGGCTCTGCCCAGCTGCTGTGTGAACTTCCCTCCAGTCCTGTTTATATGGGTGTAGTTAGAACTGCCTCATCAGTGGCGGCCCACCTCTGTAATGGCGGACTCTCTCTGTAATGGCAGGCTGCCTTGGCAATGGCAGGCTGCCTCTGCAGTGGCAAACTACCTCCTTAGTGGTGGAGTGCCTTGGTAGTGGCAGATGCCCCTGCCCCACAGAGCTGGACTGTCCCAGGTTCAGCTGTGCTTGCTGTGAAACTCTCACTCCAGAGCGTTTCCTGGGAATAGATACAAACAAGAGAATCCCGGAGATGGGAGACTGTGGCCTGTGGCTGACATTTTCTCTGCTCGCAGTCATACCTGATTCTGTACTTGCCCCAAGACACTGTATGAATAGACTTGGCTTCAGAGTCTGGCATGGACTGCTAGGAGATAATATGCAAAGCAGGTTACAGAACCCAGAATTTCAAGTTCTCATGCCTACAAGGAGGAGATAGGACAATTCTTTGCATTTTTCTTCTATGGTTCCTTAGCAAAGTCCTTAGAATATCCAAGTAGGAAGGTGTTTTTCATTTACCAATGGCATGACTCACTCAAGAGCGGGCTGCTTAGTCACAAGCTTGATCAGGGGATCAGAGAGGAGACTTAACTTTCTGTAAGTTTTGAATTGGGACAGAAGCAGGACCTGGTCTTTTATTGCACATAGCCATCAGTCAATATATTCATAATATGTGTGTATTTACTTATAAATTATATATTTTTATCATATCTAGTGAATACATTATAAAATACCAACATAAATTTTTTGGTAAGATAAAGATGAAGTAAGTATTTAAAAAAATTTTTTTTAGATGAAATTTCGCTCTCGTTTCCTGGGCTGGAATGCAGTGGCACAATCTTGGCTCATTGCAACCTCCGCCTACCAGATTAAGCAATTCTCCTGTCTCAGCCTCCCAAGTAGCTGAGATTACAGGCATGCGCCACCATGCCCGGCTAATTTTGTATTTTTAGTAGGGATGGGGTTTCTCCATGTTGGTCAGGCTGGTCTCGAAGTCTTGAACTCAAGTGATCCACCTGCCTGCCTTGGCCTCCCAAAGTGCTGGAATTACGGGTGTGAGCCACCGTGCCCAGCCAAATTTTTTAAAAAGTATGAACAGCACAAAACTTTTAATTCTTGCTAATAGTGGTCATTAATTATAATGTTCTGTTTGCTTAACGTTGTTAATTATGACGGTTTTATACTGGCTGTGATTCATATCTGAAGACATCAGACTCTGTACTTAGATTCAGCATTGATGATAGGTGTAAGTCCATTAATTTCAGTTATTCTGGATAATTTTTAAGTTTTGGGGTTTTTTTCGCTAGCTTTTCTTAAGTTGGATTGAATCATTTTTACTTTCTAATATAGGTGAAGAAAAAAAAGTTCATGGTAAGAGTAAAAATATCAGCTCTGTCATTTTCTTGTTCATGGATGCTTATTATCTTCGAAATACATTGTGCTTTTTGCAGAAAGCCTTAAGACATGTCCATTTTTTCAGTCTTAGCACACTTGAAATTAAATAACACAATTCATAAACGCACTGCATGAGTAAACTGCAGTCCACTCTAATGCTCTGAGAGGAAATGCACCAGTGCTGGTCCATTGTTTTGTGATGTGGAGCTTCCACTCTCAGGATGCCTCCGAGCTGCAAGGGGCATTACCACATGGGGGATCAAGTGACAAGCTGAATATTGAATGGTAGTACAAAGTAATTTCTTATTTATTTCTTTTTAAATGTAAATAGAAGTTCTTATACTTTCCTACCATGACCAGTAGCATCATCTTATGTATCCCCTGGGTTGTGGGTACCGTATTTGAGAGACAACAGGTCTAGAGCGATGGTTCTGAAACTTTTGTTTGCAGTTTTCTTTTCACTGGCTCCCAGGGGGGCGTCCTAGAATCGCATTTTAATGAACATTCTTGATATTTCTAATGCAGATGATTTGCGCTCGGAATCTCTGGGATGAGTACCACTGCCTGGAATTAATATTTTTTTTGGCCACTTAGAGGGCCTAACTCTGTATGATCAAGAGCTTGGTCCTGGACATTCTGTTACCTGGTTGCTATGAAGGATTGGAGTGCCTCTTGCACTGGGATTGAACCAGGACTGGGACCTGGCAGTCAGGCTAGCAGGAACTGCCAATGCCTGCTCAAACTGTGAGGCTGATGGAGTGTCAGAGGCCAAAAGTCCCAGGGCAGTAACTCCTTCTGAGAGGGAGGCATGCAGTGACTGCAGATCTCTGTTCCTTTGACAGCAGAGTGCAGTTCCTATGAGTAACTGAGAATCAACACTGTTCAGATATGGGGCTTCACTCTATCTATGGAAACCCAGGAAAGTGGGAGAGTTTATTCCAAATGAATACTATTCCTAGACACACCTTTCAAAAGAATTTAGAACAGATATGTAATAGTGATCATCTTCATTGTCATCCTTATGATCTTCATCATCGTCATCAATGTTTTCATGCCACTTGACCATCTGCAAAGGACTTTCTTTAAACTTACAAGGTAAATATTTACTCTTTCTTTTTAAAGATGAGGAAACTGAGACTCAGAGAGGTTGTGTAAACGAGTCCTAGATCAGATATCTGCAGTCAAATATCTGCAATCTAGCAGTCTTCTGCTCCATAACTGCCTGAAAATCAGAAAGCCTGATTTTCACAAAAGATACTTTTCCTTTTTAGCCAGCATTGCTCAAGGGAAAATCTGGTGGTTTTGTCTGGTAGAGACAAACCAGTAGGTACACAAAATGATGATAGTGGATGCCAGCAAATGCAAGATTCTCCTAGCGGTAATCCTGAAACAATGATAAGGACATCATCAAAAGTAGCCTATTTTCTCCGAAGAGCTCTAACTGCTTTTGTATTGTTTTCAAAATAGGTTTCACTGTTATCACCACTTTGTCGATGGTTTTTCTTTTATGTCAAAGGATAGTTCCTCCTAACTATTGCTGGCTTTCACAGATTTTATTGCTGGTGATATCTGCTCACACTGTTCTTAACGACCATGCTTTGGTTTTGACACTAAGGGTGACTGCCATCTGTACCAGCGCTATCAGAACGGCACAGAAATCTTCATTTTATGCTTGCCCTGTTGCACTGGTATTTAGGGGAAAAAAAGAAAACAAACAAGAACAAAGCAAGTAATAGAACAGGTGAGAGGAAGAGGTTTTTGTTAAATGGTGAGTGTGGATTAGAAGGCACATTGTCATTCAATTATTGAAACGCCATGGATCCTGTCTATTCTGGGTAGGTCCAGTGCAGTTATATACGATATGACTACATTCTAGTCAGAGAGAGAGAGATAAAGCATGTATAACAAGATGTTAACACTTGGTAATCCACGTGAGGGGCGTTTGCGTGCTCACTGTTCTTTACTCTGCACATCCAGTTTGAAATTTTTTAAAGCAAAAAATAAACTTTTAAAACGGAATTATAAAATAAAACAACAATAAGCTGGAAAAACATTTGCAACACATAGGACACAAAAATCGCTAAGATTCTTAAATACAAAATACACTTCCCCCAAAAAAACCGAACACTTGATATAGACAGAAGAGCGTCAACAGACCACTCACAGAGAGAAATGCAGATAAGCAGTAAGCGTGTGAAAAATGTTTAATGCCACTGGTAACTGATGAAACACAAATGAAACAAAAATGTTTAATCTTACAGATAAACCAGAGAAATGCAAATCAAACAATATATTACTATTTTTTCTTTAAAAATAAGCAAAACAAATAATTTAAACCACCATAATACTCAGGGCTGATGAAGGTACAGCAAAATAGGCATATTTTTATCCTTCTGGTGGAAGTGTAAAGTTCTTTCTTCATTCAATTTATTATTTTGTTGGTACATAATAGTTGTACATATCTTCAAGGTACTTCTGATAATCTGATACATTTTTTTTTTTGGATGGAGTCTTGTTCTTGTTGCCCAGGCTGGAGTGCAGTGGCGCGATCTCAGCTCACTGCAACCTCCACCTGCTACCTCAGCCTCCCAAGTAGCTGGGATTGATACAGGCACCCACCACCAGCTAGTTGTTTGTTTGTTTGTTTGTTTATTTATTTAAGTAGAGACAGGGTTTCACTGTGTTGGCCAGGCTGGTCTCGAACTCCTGACCTCAGGCAATCCACCCGCCTTGACCTCCCAAAGTGCTGAGATTACAGGCGTGAGCCACTGCGCCTGGCTGATACATTCTTATAATGTGTAAAGATCAAATCAGGATAATTGAATTATCCCTCACCTTAAATACTTATTTTTTCTTTAGGAATATGCAAATTATTATATTCTAACTATTTTGAAATATGCAATAGAGTAGTGTTAACTATAGTCACTCTACTGATCTATAAAAACTAGGTTTTATTTCCTCTTTCTAACTGTATATTATACGCATTAATCTCTCTTCAACCACCCCTTGCCTTTCTCCTCTTGGCCTCTGGTAACCACCAATCTACTCTCCATATTCTTGAGATCCACTGTTTTTTAAGCTCCCACATATGAGTGAGAACATGAGATATATTGTCTTTCTGTACTTGATTTATTTCACTCAACATAATGACCTCTAGTTCCATCCATGTTGCTATGGACAACAGGATTCCATTGTATTTATGGCCAAATAATATTCCATTGTGTATATATACCATGTTTTCTTTACCCATTGGGCCATTTATGGGCACTTAAATTGATTCCAAGTTTTGTTTATTATGAATAATGCTGCAGTAAATATGGGAATGCAAATCTCTCTTCAATATATTGATTCCCTTTCTTTTGGATATATACCCAGTAGTGGAATGGCTGGCTGGGTCTCATGGTAGTTCTAATTATAGTTTCTTGAGGAAACTGCATACTGTTTTCCGTAGTGAGTATACTAATTTACATTCCCACCAACAGTGTATGAGGGTTCCCCTTTTTCCACATCCTTGCTAGCATCAGATAAAAACCATTCTAACTGTGATGAGATGATATCTCATTGTGGTTTTGATTTGCATTTCTCTGATGATTAATGATATTGAGCATTTTTTACTATACCTGTTGGCCATTTATATGTCTTCTTTTGATAAATGTCTATTCAGATCTTTTCCTTATTTTAAAATCAAATTATTTGTCATTTTGCTTTTTCAAGCTCCTTGTATATTCTGGTTATTAATCCTTTGTTGGCTAGATACCTTGCAAATATCTTCTTCCATTCTGTGGTTTGTCTGTTTACTTTGTTGATTGTTTCCTTTGTTCAGAAGTTTTTTAGTTTGATATAATTTCATTTGTCTGTTTTTGCTTTTCTTGTCTGTGCTTTTGAAGTCTTACACAAACTTTTTTTTGCCTAGACCAGTGTCCTGAGGTAATTTTCTCAATGTTTTCTTCTAGAAGTTTCATAGTTTCAGGTGTTAGATATAAGTCTTTAATCCATTTTGATTTGATTTTTATATATGGTGAGATATAGGAGTCTAGTTTCATTTTTCTGCATATGGTTATCTAATTTTCCCAGCATCATTTATTGAAGAGACTACCCTTACCCCATTGTATGCTTTTGCCACCTTTGTTGAAAACTAGTTGGCTGTAAATGTATAGGTTTATATCTGATTTCTCTATTCTGTTTCATTTGTCTTTGTGTCTGTTTTTATGCCAGTACCATGCTGATTTGGTTACTGTAGCTTTACTGTATATTTTGAAATCATAGAGTGTAATGCCTCCAGCTTTGTTCTTTTTGCTCAGAATTGCTTTGGCTATTTGGGGTCTTTTGTGTTTCTATATAAATTTTAGGATTGTTTTTTCTATTTTTGTGAAGAATGTCATTGGTACTTTGGTAGGGATTGCATTGAATATATAGATTGTTTTGGGTAGTATGCAAATTTTAACAATATTGATTCTTCCAACCCATGAACTTGAAATATCTTTCCCCTTTTTTGTTTTCTTTCATCAGTGTTTTATAGTTTTCTTGGTATGTATCTTTCACTTCTTTAGTTAAATTGATTCTTAGACATTTAGGTATTCTTTGTAGGTATTATAAATGGGATTGCTTTCTTGATTTCTATTTTAGATTGTTTGCTGTTAGCATACATAAATGCTACCAATTTTTGTATGTTGATTTTGTATCTTGCAACTTTGCTGAATTCATTAATCAGTTCTAAGAGTTTTTTGATGATGTCTTTAGGTTTTTCTAAATATAAGATCATGTTGTCTATGAACAAAGCTAATCTGACTTCTTCCTTTCCAATTTGGATGCCTTTCTTTCTTTCTCTGGCCAGGATTTGCAGTATTATGTGGAATAAAAGTTGTGTAAGTGGGCATTCTGGTCTTATTCCAGATTCTAGGGGAAAGGCATCCAGTTTCTCCTATTTAGTATGATGTTGGCTATGGGTTGTCATATATGGCCTTTATTATTTTCGGGTGTGTTCGTCTATCCCCAGTGTGCTGAAGGTTTTTTATCATAAAGGTATGCTGTAGTTTGTTTGGCTCCACCAAGTCTTATGTTGAATGTTGATCCCCAGTGTTGGAGGTGGAGCCTTGTGGAAGATGTTTAGATTGTGGGAGTGGATCCCTCATGAATGGATTGGTGCCATTCTCATGGGAGTGAGTGAGTTGTAGTCTTAGTCTCCATAAGAACTGGTTGTTGAAAAGACACAGACACCTCTTCCTCTCTCTTGCTGCTTCTCTCACCATGCGATCTCTACATACTGGCTCTCCTTACCTTCTACCATGAATGGAAGCAGCCTGAAGCCCTGACCAGAAGCAGATGCTAGCACTATGTTTCTTTTATAGCCTGCAGAACCATGAGCCAAATAAACCTTTTTTAAAAAAAAAAATTACCCAGTTTGAGGTGTTCCTTTATAGCAACACAAACAGAATAAGACAGGAATGTTGTTCTTCACATGTACCCCAAAACCTAAAGTGCAATAAAAAAAATAAAAGCAAAATAAAAAGAAAAAGATTAAAGGAAAAGAAAAAAAAAAGACAGGAATGTTGAATTTTATCAGATATCTTTCAGCATCTATTGGAACGATCATATGGTTTTTTGTTCTTGGTTCTATTAGAGTGATGTATCACATTTATTGATTTGACTGTGTTGAACCATCCTTGTATCCCTGGCGTGAATCTCACTTGATCATGCTTTGTTCTATTAGAGTGATGTTTCACATTTATTGATTTGACTGTGTTGAACCATCCTTGTATCCCTGGCATGAATCTCACTTGATCATGGTGAATGATCTTTTAAATGCATTGTTGAATTAGGTTTGCTAGGATTTTGTTGAGGATTTTCATATCTATATTTATGAGTGATATTGGCCTATAGTTTTCTTTCTTTGTTGTATCCTCATCTGGTTTTTGTATCAGCATAATGCTGTCCTCATACAGTGAGTTTGGAATTTCCCTCCCTCCATTTTTTTTTTTTAATTTTTTTTGGAAGAGTTTGAGTAGAATTGGTGTTAGTTATTCTTTAAATGGTTGGTAGGTAGAAATCAGCAATGAAACCGTCAAATCGTTGGCTTTTCTTACATAGGAAACTTTATTATGGCTTTGATCTCTTTACTCTTTATTGGTTTTTTGAGGCTATTTCCTGATGGTTCAGTCTTGGTAGGTTGTAAATGTCCAGGAATTTATCTGTTCCTTCTAGGCTTTCCACATTGTTGGAATATAGTTGTTCATAATAGTCTGTAATCATTCTTTGTATTTCTGTTGTCTCAATTATTGTGTCTCCCTTTTTGTTTCTGATGTTATTTATACGGGTTTTATCTCTTTTTTTCTTGGTCTACCTAAAGGTTTGTTGATTGTGTTTATCTTTTCAAAAAAAAAAAAAAAAAACCACCTTGGCTGCGTGCCAGTGGCTCACGCCTGTAATCTCACCACTCTGGGAGGCCGAGGTGGTTGGATCACCTGAGGTCAGGCGTTCGAGACCAGCCTGGCCAACATGGCAAAACCCATCTCTACTAAAAATACAAAAAAAAATTAGCTGGACATGGTGATACGTGCCTGTAATCCCAGCTACTTGGGAGGCTGAGGCAGGAGAATCAGCCGAATTCAGGAGGCAGAGGTGGCAGTGGGCCAAGATTGCGCCATTGTACTCTAGCCTGGGCAACAAGAGCAAAACTCCATCTCAGAAAAAACACCTTCTAATTTGGTTGATCTTCTATAGGTTTTTGTCTCAATTTCATTTATTTCTGCTCTAGTCTTTATTATTTTTTTGCCTTTTACTAATTTTGGGTTTGGTGTGTTCCTGGTTTTCTAATTCCTGGAGGTCCATCATTAGGTTGTTTATTTGAACTTTTTATGCTTTTTGAGGTAGGCATTTATTTGTTGTAAACTTTCTTCTTAGGACTGCTTTTTCAGTGCCCGGTAATTTTGGTATGTTGCATTTCCATTTTCATTTGTTTCATGAAATTTTAAATGTGCTTCTTAATTTCTTTTTTGACTGTCATTCAGAAGCATGTTTTTTAGTTTCCATGAGTTTCTGTAGTTTCCAAGGTTCCTGTTGTTATTGATGTCTGGTTTTATCCCATCGTAGTCAGAAAAAAAATAATAGGGTTTCTATTTTTAAAAATTTGTTGAGATGTGTTTTGTGGCCTAAGATATGATCTCTAAAAATGTTCTCTATTCTGGAGAATGTTCCATGTGCTGATAAAAAGAATGGGTATTCTACAGCTGTTGGGTGAAATGTCCCGTAAATATCAGTTAGGCCTACCTGGTCTAGTGTGTAGTTTAACTTTAAAGTTTTTGCTGATTTTCTGTCTGGATGAACTGTCCCTTACTGAGAGTGGGGTGCTAGCGTCCCTTGCTATTATTGTATTACAATTTATCTCTCTCTTTAGCTCTATTAATGTTTGCCTTATCTACTTGGGTGCTCCAATGTTGGGTGCATAGACACTTAAAATTAATGTACACATTTGCTGAATTGACTCCTTTAATGATATCATGACCTTCTTTGACTCTTTTTACTGTCATTGATTTGTAGTCCATTTTATCTAAGTATAATTACTCCTGCTCTTTTTGAGTTTCCATTGCATAGAATATCAACTTCATGTCGTTACTTTCAGCCTGTCTTTATAGGTGAGGTGGGTTTCTCACAGGCAGCATATAGTTGAGTCTTGTTTCTTATCCATTCAGTCATACTAAGTTTTTTAATCGGAGAACTAAATCCATTTACATTCAGTCTTATTATTGATAAGTAAAGATTATTACCATTTTTGTTGCTTGTTTTCTGGTTATTTTATAAATCCTCCCTTTCTTACTGTCTTTCATTGTGGTTAGATTATTTTTCTTTGGTAGTATGTTTTAATTTATTGTTATTTATTTATTTGTTTGTTTGTTTGTTTGAGATGGAGTCTCACTCTGTCACCCAGGCTGGAGTGCAGTGTTATGATCTTGGCTCACTGCAACCTCTGCCTCCCAGGTTCAGGCAATTCTCATGCCTCAGACTTCCAAGCAGGTGCCCACTACCATGCCTGGCTAATTTTTGCATTTTTAGTAGAGACAGGGTTTCACCATGTTGGCTAGGCTGGTCTTCAATTCCTGACCTGAAGTGATCTGCCCACCTCAGCCTCCCAAAGTGCTGGGATTACAGGTGTGAGCCACCATGCCCAGTCATTGCTTTTTATTCCTAATGTATCTGTTATAGTATTATGCACTGGGGTTCCCATGAAGCTTATAAAAATATCTTCTAGGCCAGGCGTGGTGGCTCATGCCTGTAATCCCAGCACTTTGGGAGGCTGAGGAGGGTGGATCATGAGGTCAAGAGATTGAGACCATCCTGCCCAACATGGTGAAACCCCTGTCTGTACTAAAAATACAAAAATTAGCTGGGCTTGATGGCATGCACCTGTAGTCCCAGTTACTTGGGAGGCTGAGGCAGGAGAATTGCTTGAACCTGGGAGGCGGAGGTTGCAGTGAGCTGAGATCATGCCACTGTACTCCAGCTTGACGACAGAGCAAGACTGTCTCAAAAAAGAAACCTAGATATAGTAAGTTATTTTAAAGAGATAATGTTATCTTAGATCACTAAAAAAGAACAGAAACAAAGAAAAAACTTTTTGAAAACTCTACTCTTTAAGTCCATCCCCCATACATTTTGACTTTTTTGGTCTCAACTTACGTAGTTTCATATTGCCTATATTGGTGTAGCTATTACTGTTTTTAATATATTTATTTTATAGGCTTCATACTTGAGTTATGAGTAGGTGGCACACCACAGACTATTCGTGTATTTTGAGGTTGTGTATGTACTTAATTTTACCAGTGAGCTTTTTTACCTTAAAATGTTTCCTTTTTGCACATTAGTGATTTTTTTCTTTCAGATTGAGTAACTCCCTTTAGCATTTGTTGCAACATGGGTCTGGTGGTGGTGAATTGGGTCAGCTTCTGTTCGTCTGGGAAAGACTTTATCTTTGCATATTTGAAGGATAGCTCTGATGGATACAGTATTTGTGGGTGACAGGTTTTTTACTTTTAGCACTTTGAAAATGTTTTCTCACTCTCCTGGTTTGTATGGTTTCCATGGAGAAGTCCTTTGCCAGATGAGTTGGAGCTGCTTTATATGCTATTTCCTTCTTTTCTCTTGCTATTTTCAGGATCTTCTCTTTGTCTTTGACCTTTGAGAGTTTGATTATTATATGTTGGGATGGTCTTATTTGAGTTGAATCTGTTTAGTGTTCTCTGCCCTTCTGTACTTGGATATTTATATCTTTTTAACATTTTGGAAGTTTTCTATTATTGTTTCTTTAAGTGAGCTTTCTACCCTTTACTCTTCTTCGGCTCCCTCTTGAACATCAATAATTTTTAGATTTGGTCTTGAGCGAATTTTCTATATCTTGTAGGTGATCTTCACTCCTTTTTATATTTTTCTTCTCTGTGTATTCTCAAATAGGCTATCTTCAGACTCACTGATTCTTTCTTCTGCTTTATCCTTTCTGCTGCTGAGATCCTCTAGTGAATTTTTAGTTCAGCAAATGCATTTCCAGATTTCTGTTTGGTTTTATTTTTATTGTTTCAATCTCTTTGTCAAATTTCTTTGATACATTTCTTAATTGATTTTCTGTGTTATCTTGGCCATCACTGAGCTTCCTTATAACTGCTATATTGTTTTTGGTCAGAGAGCTTGCATATCACCATCTCCTTAAGATCAATAACTGGTTCCTTGCTTTGTTCATTTTGTGGAAGTCATGGCTCCTTGTTTGCTGTTGTTGTGGATGTATGTCTGTTTCTTTGCATTAAAGGATTAGTTATCTATTCCAGCCTTCTCTCTCTGACTTGTTTTGTTTTTTATTGGACATGTTTGCTTTTTTTTCTTTGTAATTTTTGAGTATCTTTTTTTCCCCATTAGGTTGCTGTCTCCTTTTTGGCACTAGATGGCACCTTAAGCCTGGGTTTGCCTTGAATCTAATAAAGGATCAGAGTGCTGGCTGTCCCAAATGGAAGAGGTCCCAAAGGGGATATTGTGGCAGTGTGGGCAGCTGGCTAAGGGTTTATGGCAAGAGGACCTGTGGACCATACTTCCTACAGCATGGTAATGCACTCTGATTTGGTGTCTCCTTTGGCCTACTTACAGAGCAGAATTTCTAGGGTTGGAATGGTTATCTCACCTCCCCACTCTGTCTCTGGCTTTCCTCAGGGTGTTTATCCCTTCAAGTTCTCCTATACTTCCCATGGGTTGAAGTAGGGACAGGTATTTTGTCAGGAGCCCAAGGTGACAGGGAAGCTGGTTGTCAACTTTGATCACACTTTTTCTAGTGAAGAAACTATGAGTTGGGTGAAATATTTTCACATGCTTGGTGCAAGGCAGATTGTGGAAAGAGGAGTCACAGATATGGAAATTGATTTTCTTACCATCTCCTTGGAGTTTTTTTGCTTCTCTATGGCCCTGGGCACTGTCTCATCCTCATCTTTGGGTTCTAGGGTATTGCTGGTAATAATCTCGGCAATGTATGTTTGTTTTTAGTTTTCTGTTGGGAGAGTGTGAAGCCAGCTTGCTTCTGTGCTGCCATTTTGGAACTGGAAGAGAGCATGAAGTTCTTAAAAGCAATTTTTCAACATATATGAAAAAAAATTAAATTATTATTTTTGGCAGGATGCGGTGGCTCGTGCCTGTAATCCCAGCACTTTGGGAGGCTAAGGTGGGAGGCTTACTTGAGTCCAGGTGTTTGAGACCAGCCTGGGCAACAAAGTGAAACCCAACCTCTACAGAAAAATTTTGGCTAGGCACGGTGACTCACTCCTGTAATCCCAACACTTTGGGAAGTCAAGGCGGGCAGATCATGAGGTCAGGAGATCAAGACCATCTTGGCCAACATAGTTGAAATCCCTGTCTCTACTAAAAAGACAAAAAAAAATTAGCTGGGCATGGTGTGTGTGCCTATAATCCCAGCTACTTGGGAGGCTGAGGCAGGAGAATTGCTTGAACCTGGGAGGCGGAGGTTGCAGTGAGCTGAGATCATACCACTGCACTCCAGCCTGGTGACAGAGCAAGACTCTTGTCTCAAAATAAAATAAAATAAAAATTAGCTGAGTGTGGTGGCATATACCTGTAGTCCCAGCTACTCTGGAGGCTGAGCCAGGAGAATCGCCTGAGCCTAGGATACTGAGGCTTCAGTGAGCCACAGTTGTGCCACTGCACTCCAGCCTGGATGACAGAGTGAGATCTTGTTTCAAATAAATAAATATGTTTTAATTTAGTAATTGTAGCTCTAAGAATTGTCTTAGGAAATAAGGAGAGATATACATTACTGTCTATGTAAGTATTGAGTCACAGTAGCCAATACTTACACATTTTAGCATTGTATCTAATAGCAGTAACTTTGGATATACCTTAAGTATCAACAGTAAAAGAATTATTAAATTCATTTGAAGACATCTGTGTATGTGTTATATAGCTATTAAAAGTGATACTGAAGAAATTTTAATGATATGGAAAATTTCTCACTGCATATGCTGAGGGAGAAAAAAGCAGGGTACAAAATTATATCTCAATTCAATTATCAGTATCTAAATTCACTTCTAAACTCATCATCCATGAAAGTAAAAGGATTTAAGAAATGCACCAAGATATTTTCACTTCTGGGAAGATGGTGACATACTGTCTTCTATGCCTTCTGCTACGTACAACTAAAAATCTTGGAAATTATAAATAAAACAAACTTTAAAACACTTTGAAAGATGGAGAGAAGAAGGCAGACCAGCTAAGGGCCTTAAGACACAAGGAACAGCATGGTGGTGAATTTCCTGGGTTTTCTTTTTGCCTCCTATATCCCATATCAAACATATATAATTTTCCTTTTCTCCAAAGAATTTCTTTGAACAGTTCTTGCAAGACAGATCTCTGACAACAAATTCTCTTAGTTTTTATTTGTCTCAAGATGTCTTTATCTCCCCTTCACTTTTGAAGGATAATTTTTGCAGGTTAGTGGGTTTTTTCTTTCCACAGTTTAAATATTTCAATTCATTCTCTTCTTACTTGCATAATTCCTGAGCAAAAAGTGCAATATAATTCTTATCAATAGGTGAGGTGTTTTTTTCTCTCTGGCTTCTTGCAAGATTTTCTATGTTTTTAGTTTTTCATATTTTAAATATGTATAGGTGTAGGGTTTTGTTGTTGTTGTTGTTTTGTTTGTTTGTGTTTTTTTTTTGCATTCATTCTGGTCAGTGTTCTATGAAATTCCTGGATCTGTAGTTTGGTGTCTGTCATTAATTTTGGAAAATTATCAGCCATTATCAAATGTTTCTTTGGTTCCTTTGTCCCTTCTTTTTCTCTGGTATTCCTGTTATGAGTATGTCACACTGTTTATAATTGTCCCACAGTTCTTGAATATTCTGTACTGTATTGTTCATTCTTTTTTCCTGTTTGCATTTCACTTTCAGGAGTTTATACTGTCATTTCTTCAAGGTCACTGACTGTTTTTCATTGGCCATATTTAATGTATTGATAAGCCTATCAAAGACATTCTTCATTTCTTAAAACAATGCTTTTTATTTCTAGCATTTTCTCTTGATTCTTAAAGTTTAAATCTCTCTGCTTACAATACCCATTTTGTCTTGTATGTTGTTCACTTTTTTTATTAGTGCTATTAGCCTATTAATCAGTTATTTTAAATTTCTGGTCTGATAATTCCAAAATGTTCCAGACTTTTTTTTTTTTTTTTTTTTTTCTTTTTGCTTGCCCCATAATTTTTTTTTTTTTTTTTTTTTTTTTTTTTTTTTTTTTTTTTTTTTTTTTTTTTTGAGATGGAGTCTTGCTCTGTTGCCAGGCTAGAGTACATTGTGGTGCAGTCTCGGCTCATTGCCACCTCTGCCTCCCGGGTTCAAGCAATTCTGCTGCCTCAGCCTCCCGAGTAACTGGGACTACAGGCATGTACCACCACACCCAGCTAATTTTTGTATTTTTAGTAGAGACGAAGTTTCACCACATTGGCCACGATGGTCTCAGTCTCTTGACCTCGTGATCCACCCATCTCAGCCTCCCAAAGTGCTGGGATTACAGATATTCGCCACATAATTTTTTATTGAAGTCTAGATTCCATAATTATATCATTAGGTAATAGCATTTAAGATAAATAGGCCTTCAGTGTGAGCGTGTATGCTTATCTGACTAGGAGTTACACTGTGTTTTACTGTTTGCTATTAACTGTTGGTGTCTGAGGGTTTCCTCAAGTATCTTTGTTTTTATCATTCCTTTTGTCTTCCCTTTTGTTTTGGGTTTCCCTAGAAGCCCCTTCTTAAAAAGAGTCTGAACTTTGCAGTCTTTCCATCTGTAATCTTCCGTTATTCAGGGGCTTTTTAAATGTGGTGGTAAGGTGTGTGTGGAAGGAAGCATTCTATGCTCCTATAATGAGGTCTCAGTCTTTTGGTGAGTCTTTCCCCTGGGCTGTTACCTTGACAAGTTTTTCTCAGCATTTCCTCCCCTTAAGTGAAATAGGAAGACTAAAATGGGCTGGAGTTGTGTAATTGCCCTTCTCCAGTTCAGATAAGGCTTTGGTTAGATAGTTTTCCTTGGGAGCAGAAGGAAGAACAGAACTCTCTGGGAATATTCCAAAATGACTATTTCCTTCTATCCCTGCTGGAAGCAGGAGTGGATTCTCTGATTTTCACAGTGAGAACATATTGGGGCTCTTGGAGGTAAAACTTACAAAAGTGTGGGACCCTCTAAGATTCTCCTCTCTGCTCCCAAGAATTTTTAACTCTCAAGCTAGTCCACACTGAGCCTCGAGAAATTTGTCAATTGGAGCTTAGCGTTCTTGACAGTGCAGGTTCCAACACTTGACTTCTGCTCTCAGGCTTCTGCTCCCTGTAAGCCGTCATCCTTAGAATACTCCTCTCTCCAGTTTTCAGAACAGCAGTTTACCCTGTGATCTCAATTCTCTGATGGATATAAGAAGAGTTACTTTTGGTTCATTCAGTTTTTTCCTTGTTGTGAGACTAGGAATGATAACTTCGAAGGTTATTACATGTTGGAGTGAAACTAGAATTCCATAAGTTGCTTTTTAATGATAATTTTGCAAAAGTGGATATCACAATAGAATCAAGGTATTGAGTTATTGGTGGATGAGTTTTGTTGGTCCTAATTATGTTGATCATTTTAATGATCTGGAACTTGCTTTCAAATTAAAAATTTTAAGACGTAACATGGCACACAAATACTCATTCTTACAATTTTTTTTTTACATTGCTCTCCCATGGAACTATCCACTGCTTAATGAGGAAAATGTTTAACCACTTTTGATGTTTAAATTTTAAAAACTATATAAAATAACAGAGATTTAAAGAATATAAGTATTAGCCACTTAGGGATCATCATTTTGTATATATTTAACATTGGTGATCCCGTAATTTGATTTTATTAAACAAAATACAGCAGTGTGTATTTTCTTTTACCAGGAATGTTTTATAGTGCAATAATTCTGTCAGTTGTTAATCATATAAACTCAGCCAGAAATAGAGCTTTTTGTTCATGCTATTATGGTATTTATCAGACTTGGAAATTCTTATGCTTAATAAAACAACTGCAGTTTTACAGTGGCAAAAATGATAAAGATTGGTTTAATTTATTGTGATTACCAATAGAATATTTCCTATAAAATATAAGCTTAATTAGGAAGCATCGTTTTAAAATTACAATTTGAGAAGCTTTTAAGATAGCAAATTTGATTTTAAATCCTATTTCTTTTTACTTAGGTTACTTCCAACTGTAATTGATCAGAAATCATTTATTTTCCCTCTGCAATCCGAGGGTAAACTTTGGCAACCCCAAAGACAGCCCAGTTCATCTCTGCCTATCTTTCCAAGAGCAAAGGTAGGAACAGAGAAACTCATAGAGAAAGGAAGTAGATTAGTGATTGCCAGGGGCTGGGAGGAGCAGAGACTAGGAGTGGCTTCTAATGGGTATGAAGTTTCTTTGGGGGACGATGAGCATGTTCTCGAATCATACAGTGGTGATGACTGCACAACTCTGTGAGTATAGTAAACACCGTTTAATTATATACTTTAAAAGTGTGAATTTTATGGTATATTAATTACATCTCGATGAAGCTGTTAAAAACTTTTTGAAAGAGTAAAGTAGGAAATTTGCTTTGTGTTCTAAGTTAGAAAATCTAATGAATGTATAGGCCCATTTCTCTCATTTCATTTTATAGTTGTTTCAGGTATAGTCATGGCATAGTCAATTTCTACAACAAAAGAGCTTTCTTCGGAAGAAAATAAGGTATAATGCCATCACATTTTTTAATAGAGCCAGGTGGCAAGGAATAGAGCTCAATAAGTTTATGACTTTGCCCCCATTGAGTGTTCTCTCAATTTTCTATCTGTTTTGTCCCTGTCTTAGTTCAGGTTTCTGTAACATTATACCATAAACTGGGTGGCTTAAACAATAGAAGCCTATTTTTTACAGCTCTGGAGGCTGGAATTCAAAGGTCAAGGGGCTGGCAGATGTGGTGTCTGGTGAGGTCTTTCTTCCTGGTTTGCAGACAGCCTTCTTCTTTGTTTCTTCACGTGGCAGAGAGAGAGAAAAAAAAAAAAAAACCAGCAAGCGTTTGTGTGTCTTTTTATAAGAGTGTTGATCTCATTCATGAGGGCTCTACCCTCATGAGCTAATTATCTCCCAAAAACCACACTTGCTAATACTGTTACACTGGGTTAGGATTTCAACATATGGGTTTTGGTGGTGGGGGCACAAACATTCTGTCCATAGCACTCCCTGACTCAAAAGTAATACTAGCTCACCTCTTTTGGGTAGCAGGAAGTGTTATCAGTGCTTTGAAAATACTAACTTGTTTGAACTTCAGAACAATCCTAGAAGGATATGTTGTTGTTATTATTATTATTATTATTGGTTTTGAGACAGAGTTTTGCTCTTGTCACCCAGGCTGGAGTGCAGTGGCGTGATCTCAACTCACTGCAACCTCCACCTCCTGGCTTCAAGCGATTCTCCTGCCTCAGCCTTCTGAGTACCTTGGATTACAGGCTCCTGCCACCATGCCAAGCTAATTTTTGTATTTTTAGTAGAGACAGGGTTTTGCCATGTTGGCCAGGCTGTTCTTGAACTTGTGACCTCAGGTGATCCACCTGCCTCGGCCTCCCAAAGTGCTGGGATTACAGGTGTGAGGCACTGTGCCTGGTCCTACTATGGTATCTATTTTCTATAATGGCTTTATCGAGATATCATTTGCATACTGTAAAATTCACCCTTTTAGAATATTCAGTGTGTGTTTTTTTTTTTTTAGCACATTTGAAGAGTCTTATAGCTATTATATGGTACCCTTTTTACAATTGATTGTATCACCCTATATTTTTCCTTCATCACACTTGCCATAGATTGTAATTATATAGTGAGCTGTGTAACTTTTTTTTTTTTTTTTTTTTTTTTTTTTGAGACAGAGTCTTGCTCCGTCACCAGGCGCTAGGCTGGAGTGTAGTGGCGTGACCTCGGCTCACTGCAACCTCCGCCGCCCGGGTTCAAGCAATTCTCCTGCCTCAGCCTCCCGAGTAGCTGGGGCTACAGGCGCGCACCACCACGCCCAGCTAAGTTTTTTGTATTTTTAGTAGAGACGGGGTTTCACCATGTTCACCAGGATGGTCTTGATCTCTTGACCTCATGATCCACCCGCCTCGGCCTCCCAAAGTGCTGGGATTACAGGCGTGAGCCACTGCGCCTGGCCCAACTTTTTTTTTTTTTGAGATGGAGTTGCCTAGTCTGGAGTACAGCGGGGCGATCTTGGTTCACTGGAAACTCCACCTCCTGGGTTCAATCAATTCTCTGCCTCAGCCTCCCGAGTAGCTGGGATTATAGGTGCCTGCCACCACGCCCAGCTAATTTTTGTATTTTTAGTAGAGACGGGGTTTCACCATCTTGGCCAGGCTGATTTTGAACTCCTGACCTCGTGATCCACTCACCTCGGCCTCCCAAAGTGCTGGGATTACAGGTGTGAGCCACCATGCCCAGCTAGTTGTATGATTTTTTAAATGTCTATCTTCCCACTAGATTATAAGCTTAATGAGGGCAGTATCTATATCAGTTTGTTCATTGCTATATTATGCCTAGGGTGGGGGCCATAGGCTCTTGACCTCCTAAAAGCTTGTTGAAAATCACTAACATGAGGCAGATTGATTAATAGGAGAAAAGCCATTTTATACATTTATTTAACATGTATACACAGGAGCCTTCAGTATGAAGAGCCATCATCCCAAAAAGTTACAGAAGCTGATATATCATCTTGAGGTTACAGAAAGAATGGGGACTCAGGGCATGGCCAAAACCAAGTTATGTATATTAATCAGGTTGTTTGACATGACAGTTGTGAGAGGGAGTCACGAAGTCTTGGCTAGCAGAGTCAGCCTTGTGTGTAGATGCAGCCTCCCTCAGAGAGAATAGATGGCAAATGTTTCTTTTCAGTCATTTAAAGGTATCAGACTCAATCTCTTCCAGATCCAGGAAATGACTGGAAAGGCGGGGCCTGGCTGCATTGATGGAGATTCTCTACAGAAGCATAATTTCCCCATAAAAGACAGATTTGCAAGACCACCTCTGCTGGTCCTGTGACAACTATTTCAAAATATGTCAAAGATATATATTTGGGGATAAAATATTTTTGTTTGCTTCACAGAGGATCCTCCATAAATGTTTGTTGGGGGATTAAATGAAACCACCACAGTGATCTCTAAGAGTGTGCTCATGTGACCTGCCAAAGCCACCATCTCCTACCTCTGTCCTTGTACTTGTTAGATAGGGTCTGTCAGCCACTCTCTGAGGAGTGCTTACTGTGTGCCTAGGATTATTAGAGGCCTACTGGGCTGAATAAGACAGATCAGATCCCTGACATCAGAGAGCTTCTATTCTAGTGGGGAAAGACAGACCATCAGTAAGATAATGCCACATAGTGATAAAAGCTCTGATAAAAATAAAACAGAATGCTGTGATAAGGGAGCTTAAACTTCTCCTCTTCCTTACTATTAAATCACTGCTTCAGTTAATTTTTTACTTGTTTGCCAAGAATCTCAGGAGGTTCACAGTTGGTCCTCAAGACCAGAGGTTAGGTAGAGGTCTCTGATTTGTAAGAACAATGAAATAAAGTATCTGAAGTTAGGCCATTTTAAAATGTATAATTGCTATTATTGTTCCTAGTATGGCCGGAAATTCATTTGCCCCAAAGAGCTCTAAATCCTGGCTAATGTTCATGAAGATTTGGTGTGTTCTTTTAAATGCTATGAGCATGGGTGAGCTTCACTTAAAAAGGGGCATGGACTATTTCCCACCCTGACTTTGCCTCCAGAGCCTGGATTACTATTGTTGTGTTTCTAATATCTGTGACATCTGCTTAAAAATGCATGTCCTCTGACACAAAAGATAACCCTTATTTTGCACTGTAAAGTGAAACAATGCTGTCTTGCCAGCTGTTACACGTGCCTACCATGCCAGCATAAAAGCTTGTATTGTTAAGTAGTTGTGAAATTCAACCATGATATTCCTATTTTTAATTGCCCACTTCTAGCCTTTTAAACTAGATAAACCCCAGTCACTTCTTTAAGCTCCCTCTCCCTAAAAGTGCATAGCTGTTTTTGAAATTCACACCAAAAAGCTTAAATGACAGGAGTTTCTCAGTTGTAATTAAGAATCATAATTTATAATTGTTTATTAAGCCTCTTTAAATTTGAAAAAGCATACTCAGAAAAATTTACAATTTAAAAAAGAAAATTTTTAGTTCCCACAAATAATACCTTTCTTTTTTATAACTAATCTTTCACTTTCTGAGGATTTCTCTTGAAAAAAAATCAGTGATGAAATATCAGTATGTAGAATTGGAATATTAAGTCTGATTTTTAGAATTTGCAGATAACTGTGGGCAAAATCAACATGGACTCCGTTTTTGCTTATTAAAATACAAATTTTTAATTTTTTCCTCCAAGTTTATTAGTAATACATGCTTGTTGTGGCAAACATAATATGAAGATGTAAAGGCAAAGCCAGTTGTTTTATGCCCCCCAACCAAACTACCCAATCCCATGGGACAGCCAGTGTTGACAGTGGGTTGTATTTGCCCACTCATTTCCCTTTGTAATAATGTGTATACAGTACAAGTACACATGCAGATATGTAGGGTTTTAGTTGGTTATGAATTTTTTTGCTCTTACTGAAATAGATAACATTTTGAATCATGCAAATAAAAAATGTTTTTTGTTCACAAATGCTATATATGAAGTTATGTTTGTACAGTTATTCACATAAAATATATGCTATTTTATGTTTATAAAACAGGATAAAAACGTAACATGGTGTGATATTTCTGAGTGTTTTTCTATTGACTATCCATGACAACAAAAGAGGGAAAGTGGAACCCTGTAGGTTCTGGGGCTGAGTCTGAAGAGCTCAAAGTAAGTGGGAAATATCTTTGATAGCTCATGCTTTGGCATATAAATTATAGCAGTTTTTCACTCCATTTCATTACATATCCATTTTTGTTTCAATATAAAAATGGATTTTACTTTAAAATGTTAGATAAAACTCATGCTCCAAATAATATATCTCTTGTTTATTATGTTCCTATCATACTACCACCTACTCCCAGTAGTGCCCCAATTTGAGAAGTAGAGGATTGTACAGCATCAATGAATTCATTTACCAAACATTTTTAAATTTTTACTCATTTTTTATTTTTGTGAGTACATAGTAGGTGTACATACGTAGGGAGTACATGAGATATTCTAGTAGAGGCATCCAATGCATAATAATCACGTCAGGGTAAATGGGGTCGCTATCCCCTCAAGCTTGCATTTATCCTTGTTACAAACACTCCAGTTATACTCTTTAGTTATTTTTGGTGTGCAATAAATTATTACTGGCTACAGTTGCTCTGCTGTACTGTCAAATACTAGTTCTTGTTCATTCTTTCTATTTTTTGTATCTATTAACCATCCCTACTTCCCCACTACCCCACACTACCCTTCCCAGACTCTAGTATCCATCGTTCTACTTTCCATCTTCATGAGTTCAACTATTTTAATTTTTAGTTCCCACAAATAAGTAAGAACATGTGTTCTTGTTTGCCTGGCTTGTTTCACTTAACATAATGAAGTCCAGTTCCATCCCTGTTGTTGTAAGTGACAAGATCTCATTCTTTTTTGTGGCTGAATAGTACTTCATTGTGTATATGTACCACTTTCTTTATCCATTCATCTGGGTTTTTTGTTTGCTTGTTTTTTAACTTTTCAGTTCAGGGGTACATGTGCAGGTTTGTTACATAGGTAGACTTGTATCATGGGAGTTTGTCGTACAGATTTTCATCACCCAGGTATTCAGCCTAGTACCCATTAGTTATTTTTCCTGATCCTCTCCCTCCTTCCACCTTCTACCCTCCAATAGTACCCAGTGTGTGTTGTCCCCCTCTATGTGTCCATGTGCTCTTATCACTTAGCTCTCACTTATAAATGAGAACATGGTATTTTCTGTTCCTGCATTAGTTTGCTAAGGATAATGGCCTCCAGCTCCATCCGTGTCCCTGCAAGGGACATGGTCCTCATTCCTTTTTATGGTGCATAGTATTCCATGGTATATATATATCACACTTTCTTTATCCAGTCTATTGTTGGTGGGCATTTGGGTTGTTGATTCTATGTCTTTACTATTGGGAATAGTGGTGCAACTAACATGTGTGCCTGTATCTTTGTAACAGAATGATGTATATTCCTTTGGATATATGAGATTGCTGGGTCAAATGGTAACTCTAGTTCTAGGTCTTCGAGGAATTGCCATACTGCCTTCCACAATTGTTGAACTAATTTACCTTCCCACAAACAGTGTAAAAGCATTCCTATTTCTCTGCAACCTCACCAACATCTGTTGTTTCTTGATTTTTAAATAATCACCATTCTGACTGATGTGAGATGGTATCTCATTGTGATTTTAATTTGCATTTCTCTCATAATCAATGATGTTGACCTTTTTTTCATGTGATCATTAGCTGCATATATGTTGTCTTTTGAAAAGTGTCTATTCATGTCCTTTGCCCACTTTTTAATTGGGTTGTTTTTTTCTTTTAAATTTGTTTAAGTTCCTTACAGATGCATCCTTCATTGGATATGTAGTTTGCAAAAATTTTCTCCTATTCTGTAGGTTGTCTGTTTATTTTGTTGATAGTTTCTTTTGCTGTACAGGAGCTCTTTAGTTTAATTAGGTCCCATTTGTCAATTTTTGCTTTTGTTGCAGTTGCTTTTGGCATCTTTGTCATGAAATCTGTTCCCATGCCTATGTCCTGAATGATATTGCCTAGGTTTTCTTCCAGAGTTTTTATAGTTTTGGGTTTTATATTTAAGTCTTTAATCCATCTTGAGTTAGTTTTTGTGGTGGTGTAAGGAAGGGGTCCAGTTTCAGTCTTCCGCATATGACTAACCAGTTATCCCAGCATCATTTATTGAATAGAAAATCCTTTCTCTATTGCTTTTTTTTTTTTTTTGTCAGATTTGTCAAAGATCAGAGAGTTTTGTAAGTGTGCAATTTATTTATGAGTTCTCTATTCTGTTCTGTTGGTCTATTTGTCTGTTTTTTTGTTTTTTGTTTTCTTTACCAGTACTATGCTGTTTTGGTTTCTATAGCTTTGTGGTATAATTTGAAATCAGGTAATGTGATTCCTCCAATATTATTCTCTTTGTGCAGGATAGCTTTGGCTATTCTGGCTCTTTTGTGGTTTCATGTAAATTTTACGATTGTTTTTTCTAGTTTTGTGAAGAATGTCATTGGTACTTTGATGGGATTGCATTGAATCTGTAGATTGCTTTGGGTAGTATGGATATTTCGACAGTATTGATTCTTCCAATCCATGAACATGGACTATCTTTCCTTTTTATATCCTTTTCAATTTCTTCCATTAATGTTTTGTAGTATTTATTGTAGAGATTTTTCATATCTTTTGTTAATTCCTAGATATTTAATTTTATTTATAGCTATTGTAAATAGGATTACTTTCTTGGTTTCTTTTTCACATTGTTTGTTGTTGGCTTATAGAAATGCTACTGATGTTTTTGTTGTTGTTTGTTTGTTTGTTCATTTGTTTGTTTGTTTCTGAGATGGAGTCTTGCTGTGTTACGTGGCACGATCTCAGCTCACTGCAACCCTCACCTCCAAGCGATTCTCCTGCCTCAGCCTCCCGAGTAACTGGGATTACAGGCATGCACCACCACACCCAGCTAAATTTTGTATTTTTAATAAAGACGGGGATTTACCATGTTGGTCAGGATGGTCTCAATCTCTTGACCTCGTGATCCACCCACCTCGGCCTCCCAAAGTGCTGGGATTACAGGTGTGAGCCACCGCGCCCAGCCACTACTGATGTTTGTATGCTTATTTTGAATCCAGCAACTTACTGAACATGTTTATCAGTTCTAATAGTTCTTTGGTGGAGTCTTTAGGTTTTTCCAAATATAAGATTATATCACCTGCAAACAAGGATAATTTGACTTCTTCCTTTCCAATTTGGATGCCCCTTATTTATTTCTCTTTTCTGATTGCTGTAGCCAGGACTTCTAGTACTATGTTGAATAACAGTGGCAAAAGTGGGCATCCTTGTCATGTTCCCAACCTTAAGGAAAAGGCTTTCATTTTTTCCCCCACTCAGTATGATAGTAGCTGGGGTCTGTCATATATGGCTTTTATTATGTTGAAATACATTTCTTCTATACCCACTTTGCTGAAGGTTTTTCTTGTGAAGGAATGTTGAATTTTATCAAATACTTTTTCAGCATCAATTGAAATGATCGTATGGTTTTGTCCTCTTTTCTGTTGATATGATGTATCACATTGATTGATTTGCTATATGTTGAACCATCCTTCCATTTCTGGGATAAAACCTACTGGCCATGATGAATTATCTTCTAATGTGTTGTTGAATTCAATTTACTAGTATTTTGTTGAGGATTTTTGCATCAATATTCATCAAGGACTGGCTCACAGTTTTCTTTTTTTAATGTGTCTTTGTCTGGCTTTGGTATCAGGGTAATACTCGCCTTATAGAATGAATTGAAAGTATTTGGAAGGATCAGTACTTGTTTGGAAACAGGTTCAATATGAGCAAGAAATATGATGATCTAAGCAAGAATGGTGTAAGGAGATGGAGAAAGAATGTCAAATGAAGAGAGATTGCAGAGGTAGAATCTAAATCTTTTAAGGATAAAGGAAAGAAGAAGTCAAAAACAACGATAAGATTTTGGCTCAAGTAACTGGAGTGGGGATGTGGTGGTGCTATTTACTAAAATAGGGAACATAGGTTATTCTGTTTCTATTTGGGCTTATTGTTATATGAACAGTAACATGTGAAAATTAGATGTTCCCATAAACAATTAAGACTGGGCCATTAATTGCATGGGTTATTAGCATATGGGACTAGAAATAGGTGGTTCAAATTAGGTAATTTGAACAGAATCTCATAAAAAGACTATTTCCCAGGTTGAGAAGTAGATGGAGGGAAATAAGAGACAATGTAGAATGCTTGGTACTAGTAATAACAGGACACAACCAACCCTAGGTCTTAAGGGTCAAGAGGAGAAAATGATGTCGTAGATGCTGTATCAGTCTGTTCTCACACTGCTGTGAAGAACTGCCCAAGACTGGGTAATTTATAAAGGAAAGAGGTTTAATCAGCTCACAGTTCAGCATGGCTCAGGAAATTTACAGTCATGGCAGAAGGGGAAGTAAAGACATCCTTCTTCACAAGGTGGCAGGAAGAAGAATGAGCGCCAGCAGAGAAAATGCCAGATTCTTATAAAACCATCAGATCTTGTGAGAACTCACTCACTATCACAAGAACAGCATGAGGGAAACTGCCCTTATGATTATATTACCTCCCACCAGGTCCCTCCCATGACACATGGGGATTATGGAAACTACAATTCAAGATGAGATTTGGGTGGGGACACAGCTAAACCATATCAGATACTATAGTATGCTGCCCAGATTCTGCCTACCATAGATCTGAAGTACTCATTCCCCCAACTACATGGATTGCTAGCTGTTGATGGATCAGAGCTGAGATACTCCCACGGCTATGCCAAAGGCAGCTGCCCAGCCCAAGATTACCCTTCTCCTCAGGATAGCTATATCTAATGACTGGCGGATGTAGGGGTATAAAGTCTAGCCCCTGTCTCAGTGTGGGACAAAATCCCAACACTGTGGAATGCCAAGGCAGGCAGATCATTTGAGGTCAGGAGTTTGAGACCAGCCTGTCCAACATGGTGAAACCCTATCTCTACTAAAAATACAAAACAATTAGACAGGAGTGGTGGTGCATGCCTGTAGTCCCATCTACTCAGGAGGCTGAGGTAGAAGAATCGCTTGAACCCAGGAGGCATAGATTGCAGTGAGCTGAGATCATGCCACTGTACTCCAGCCTGAGTGACAGAGCAAGACTCCATCAAAAAAAAAAAAAAAAAAAAACAACAACAAAAAAACTGTGCGTGGTGGCTTATGCCTGTAATCCCAGCACTTTGGGAGGCCAAGGTGGGCGGATCACCTGAGGTTGGAAGTCAGAGACCAGCCTGACCAATATGGAGAAACTCCATCTCTACTAAAAATGCAAAATTAGCCGGGCATGGTGGCACATGCCTGTAATCCCAACTACTTGGGAGGCTGAGGCAGGAAAATTGCTTGACCCCGGGAGGTGGAGGTTGTGGTAAGCCAAGCTCACACCATTGCACTCCAGCCTGGGTAACAAGAATGAAACGCCGTCTCAAACCAAAAATAAATAAAAAGGGCCATAACTCCCAAACTCCCCATGGGGTCAGCTGAGGATCTTGTAGTAACACATCACAGTTCAACTTCTTGTGTTTAGTCCTGCATCCCTTACTCCTCTCAGGTGTCGATCCTGAGAGCCGTCCCCAGCAAACTTGCACAAATCTGTTTCAGACTCTGTTTTCTAGGGAACCTAAACTAAAACCAGTGGTTATCATTACTTGTTCTGGAAGCAGATAGAGAGCCCTAAAGAGAGCATGGCCCCACGGTGACTATGGCCTTTAAGGGACATAGCATTTAGTGAGGCATCTCACTTGTTGGCAGTCCCTCAGAGAGGGAACCAGAACAACAAATATCCTAACCTCATGCTCCTCCTTCTTTCTCGTCTTCTGCCCATGCTTTCCAATGACAAATGGAAGATATCCAGAACTGGGCGTATTTTTTTTTTTAAACTGTTCATTCCCAAAATATGTGTGAGCAGGGCAACAATCTAACTTACTGACCAAATGAGAGTACTTGTAAGAAGAAAAGAGGGTGCTGTTAATGATTACTTTAGGACAACAGGGGTAAACTAACTGCCTCTCAAAACATTCAGCCATTTATTAAATCATTCGATCATTCAACAAATTGCTTACTGGGCATTAGGCACTCTTCTAAGCACTGGAGGACTTGTCTTCAAGAACGTGTTGAGGGAGATAGGCAAATAAACATCATCTGAGACAGAGAGAAGCACCAAGGTCTACAGAACCAAAGAAAAAGGGTGGGCTTATGCAAACTTGGTCAGGGATGGGAAAGGCTTTACAAAGGCAATGATGCCTAGGCTGAGTCTCAGCCAGCTAGGATCATAGAGGAGAGGTGTTACCAGTGGAGGAAATGTGCAAATGGATGGACATAAACCAGAGCATGGCTTACTTGGGGAGAACCCAGTGAGTTCCTTGTGGTTAAAATGTAGACAGTATTGTTTGAGGACAGTCAAGAGATGAGGTTGAAGAAGAAATAAGGGAGGGCTAATTATGATGCAGCTTGCTAAGATTATATAATGTGAAAGAATTTTGATTTATATTAGTGACAAAAGAGAAGAATTTATGATTTTTAAATAGCGAATTAGAGAATGACATGATCATAATAGTGATTTGAAAAGATCATTTTATCAGCGGTATGGAAAAAGAGATTGAAGTTGGAGGTAGAACCGAGGAACATCATCAACCAATTGTGGTAATCCAGGTGAGAGATAATCAAGGCCTGATTTATGGTAGTGATCAAGGGCATAAAGAAAAAAAGACTCATTAGTGGTAGAACTAACACGAGTTGGTGATTGGGGGCTTAAAAAAGAGAGTGAGAGAGTCAGTGATAACTCACAGGTATCCAGCTTGGGGACTAAATAGAGTTATGCCGTCCATTGAGATGGAAGACATAGGAGACGGAGCAGATATGTTGGGGTGGTGATCGGAGTAGGCAAATAACATTAATTCAGTTTCATACAATGTTGAATCTGAGATGCTTTTGGACCCTTCCAAGAAGAAATGCCTAACAGGCAGCTGAATGTACCTACATGTAGTATGCAGGTGAGAAGAAATATCTGAGAATGAGCTATAGATTTGCTCTTATCAACATTTAGGG
Source organism: Alouatta palliata (assembly GCA_004027835.1). Classification (NCBI taxonomy): domain Eukaryota; kingdom Metazoa; phylum Chordata; class Mammalia; order Primates; family Atelidae; genus Alouatta; species Alouatta palliata. The sequence goes on from PVKV010018396.1 coordinate 32,590, forward strand.
ATGGTACAAGTCAGAGAAGATGGGATCTCTCAAAGACAGCATCAAGTGAAAATGATGAATATTGTAGTTGAAATTTCCATTTTGATACCACAAAGCATAAGAGTCAAAATCATTAAGAGATTTTCAGGTTAAAAAATATAATCTTGAAAACCAAACAATCATACATGTTACATAGACTTTCCTGTAACAAAGTTTGAGTCTCAGCTTTTTTATTCACAGTCTGAAGATTCTTCCGAATCACTTTTGGCCATTTGACATCACATGTGGCATCATGATGACAGACTGTTTTTTAATAACCCTGACTTTAAGTTGAATCTTTTGTCCTTTTTCGGCTGGTAATATACTTCTGGGGCATAATGAAAAACAGTAGAGTTTATTTTCATTGCCTTATTTGGTTAAACTCATAATTTCATACTTTCCTTAACTTAATTCCTGGCCCTGAAAGTTGAACACCTTCTCCTGAAAATCAGTGGAAGGCTTCTGTCAGAGCTGTTCAGTACCTGAATGATTACATAAACTGGTGACACCAGCTCTCCATAGCTTTGAAAATCCTAGAGTCAAGGCCGGGCATGGTGGCTAACACCTGTAATCCCAGCACTTTGGGAGGCCGAAGCAGGCAGATCACCTGAGGTCAGGAGTTCGAGACCAGCCTGACCAACATGGAGAAACCCTATTTCTACTAAAAATACAAAAAATTAGCCTGGCGTGGTGGCAGGCACCTGTAATCCCAACTACTCGGGAGGCTAAGGCAGGAGAATTGCTTGAACCCAGGAGGTGGAGGTTGCGGTGGGCCGAGATTGTACTTTTGCACTCCATCCTAGGCAACAAGAGTGAAACTCCATCTCCAAAAAAAAAAAAAAGAAAAGAAAACCCTAGAGTCGGCCAGGTGCGGTGGCTCACGCCTGTAATCCTAGCACTTTGGGAGGCCGAGGCAGGCAGATCACGAGGTCAAGAGATCGAGAACATCCTGGCCAACATGGTGAAACCCTGTCTCTATTAAAAATATAAAAAAAATACATAGAAATCCTAGAGTCAAGGCTGGGCGTGGTGACCTACACCTGTAGTCCTAGTTACTTGGGAGACTGAGGCAGGAGAATCGCTTGAACCCAAGAGGCTGAGGTTGCAGTGAGCCGAGATGGCGCCACTGCACTCCATCCAGCCTGGCAACAGAGTGAGACACCATCTCAAAAAAAAAAAAAAAAGAAAAGAAAATCCTAGAGTCTACTCCATAGGATTTGCTATGGTGGTTTGTGACATAATTTCTGCATCTATGATAACTTTTTAATATTAATGCTGCATCAAAATGTAATATTTTAAAAGGCATTTTAAGCAAAAATCAGAGATACCAGTGTAGATTAAATTTTAAGCACCTGTGGTACTTCTAGGATACAAAATTCAATTGTGGTAATGATGGTATGTATAAACATATTCTTACACACGGCTAGTCTGAGTTCCACGATTGCATCACAGCTTACTCCTGTAGGTCGTGACTGGCAAGATTCTTTTGACATCACATGTCAGAAAGGCTGATTTCAGAAATGTTAAAACTTGACAACACATTTTTTTTTAATAGAAGAAATACAGCAAATATCATACAAGGCTTTTCCCTTAACCTAATAATTTCAATGTTGAAAGCATTCTTAGAGATTTTCTTTTGTAATTATGAAGGCAATTAAATTGTGAAGGCAGTTTGTGAGACAATAATTCAGATTACTCAACAAACTTTTAGTGTTAAATTTGTGCCATTCACTATGCCCAGCTCTAGAATGCAGAGATATATAATACGGTGATCCCTTTCCACATGGAATTTAATATAGTGGCCCTCCTTGGGAGCCTTGGGAAATGTAGAGGGGCTTCTGGGGTTGTCACAATGTTTTTGGAGTACTACTGGCCTTTATGGGCCAGGGACACTAAACTTTCTACAATGCATAGGATTTTCTGCACAAGAAGAGCTATATCTCTTGCAGTATTTATAGAATCCACTCTGGAAAACACTGCAGAAGACAGACACATAGACATTATTCATGCAAGACCAACCACTAGGGAAGGGTCATACTATCACTGTATTGTAACTGCCTCATTCTAGACAATACCTATTGTTAAGCTTGTATACCTACCTTGTTTACCAGATGTAACTCAGAATAATTTTTGGCAAAGGCAAAAAGGTGAAGCCATTCCAAAGAATGTAATGTAGGCAGTCTAAAAGACAGGTTCCAAAAACTGGAATAAATGCATACTTTCCCAATAGCACAATACTTGGCATGTGGTGAAGTGCTCAATTATGGGTATTATTATAATTATTAACCTAATTCTAGAATCTCCTGCAATCTCACATTTTGAAGGGACTTCAACAGTCATCTAATTCTACCCAGGATAAACACCAGCCCACCCCCGGTTCCTTAAAATGGATGCCTTAACAATCAAACATAAAACAAAATACTGTGCTCTAATATGATACAGCAATGTACATTTGTGTCTAACCTGAGAAGAATCTTTAATTTTGTGAATTTGAATCTAATTAAGGAAGGCGATTTTCAAAATTTTACTCAAACTAAAGTTTTGAGGGTTTTTGACATTATGAGGCATGATATGGTAAAAGATCAAAAATGGAAACTGTCAGAGCAGGCAAGGGTTGCTTCACAAATTTTTACTCTATCAAGGTGAAAATTGCGCTGATGAGATGGCAAGTTGGGTTTTATAGAATAGACTCGAGAGAAGAGAATGTCTGTAAGGATCCACTGTGAGTTCTGTCCTCTCATTAGAATGTAAGCTCCATGACAACAGTGACTTTTTGAAAATATTTGTTTCCTTTTCCATGGCTTCTAAAAACCTTTTTTGCATGAAAACATTCAAACATACCTTCTGTAGACTGAATGTATGTGTGTGTCCCCAAAATTCATGTTATTAAATAAATCCTAATGCACAGTGTGATGGCATTTTGAGGTAGGGACTTTAGGAAGTGCTTAGCTCATGAGAGTGAATCCCTCATGAGGGGAATTAGTGCTCTTATAAAAGAGGCCCTTGGGAGCTTCCTTGGCCCCTCCTCCACGTGCAAACACAGTGAAAAGATGGCCATCTATGAACCAAGAAGCAGGCCCTCACCAAACACTGAATCTACCAGTGTCTTGATTTTGAACTTCCCAGCCTCCAGAACTGTAAGAAATAAATTTTGCTGTTTATAAGCCATCCAGACTATCTTTTTGAGACAGAGTCTTGCTCTATTGTCTCAATGAGAATGCAGTATACAATCATGGCTCATCTTGCAGCCTCAATCTCCTGGGCTCAAACAGTCCTCCTGCCTCAGCCTCCCGAGTAGCTGGGACTGGGACTAGAGGCACATGCCACCACACCTGGCTAATTTTTAAATTTTTAGTAGTGACAAGGTTTTGCTATGTTGCCTGGGCTGGTCTCAAACTCCTGAGCTCAAGTGATACTCCTGCCTTGGCCTCCCAAAATGCTGGGATTACAGGTGTAAGCCAGCTCTCAGGCTTCATTATAGCAGCCCAAACAGACTAAAACAATACCAAAAAATAAATAACCACTTCTCCGTCACTTAGATTGAACAATTGTTAACCTTTACCAATTTTGCTTCATCTATTTTTATTGAAGTGTTTTAAAATAAAATAGAAACCTAATGACATTTCACCCCTTAATGCTTTTAACGTGAATCTTCAAAAATGAACTGTTTTTCTTTCACTCAGAATATCTTTATCTCACCTAATAAAATCAACAATAATTCTTGAATATAGTAAATTTCTGGTTCATATTTAGATTGCCTCAGTTATTTCTCAAATGACTTTTACTCCTCTCTTATCCAATCCTGGGTCTGTTATCCATTGCATCTGATTATTTTATTTCTAAAGCAAAGGAACTCTGGCTAGTTCATTGCTGTAACCAGTGCCTAGACAGTGCGTAGCCTGGAGTAGGCTCTCAGTAGATAATCAGCATAGTGGTTAGAACTACAGGTTAACATCGTGGCTCTATCACTTACTAGTTATACTTTGGCAAGTCACTTAACCTCTCCATGCCTCAATTCCTCATCCGCAAAATGGGTTTAACAGTAGTATCTGCTGTAAGGATAAATGAGTGGTGATATATGTTAATGTTTATAACAGTGCCCCATACACACTGAGTGCTGTGTAAGTGTTATTCTACTTATTTGTTGGTAAGTACTAATCAGCCTCTATTATGTCCCTAACACATGCTGGGCACTATTTTAGGCATCAGCCAAATTTCTCTGCTCTTAAGGAGCTTACATTCTAATTGGGGTTGAGTAGTCATTAAGAAAACAAAAAACAATTTGAAAAGTAAACATCCAGTTGTCCCTCACTACTCATGGGAAATTGGTTCCATGATCTCCCTTGGATACTGAAATCTATGTGTGCTCCAAACCCTGATGTAATATTTGCATATAACCTATTCATATCCTCCTGTACACTTTAAATCATCTCTAGATTATTTATAATACTTAATACAATGTAAATGCTATCTATACTGTATTGTTTAGAAAATAATGACAAGAAAAAGAGTCTGTGTATGTTTGGTACAGATACATTTTTTTTTTCTTGAGACAGTCTCACTCTGTCACCAGGCGGGAGTGCAGTGGCGAGATCTCGGCTCACTGCAACCACCGCCTCCCGGGTTCAAGCAGTTCTTCTGCCTCAGTAGCTGGGATTACAGACATGTGCCACCACGCCCTGAGTAGCTGGGATTACAAACATGTGCCACCTGAGTAGCTGGGATTACAGACATGTGCCACCATGCCCAGCTAATTTTTGTATTTTTAGTAGAGACGGGGTTTCACCATGCTGGCAGGATGGTCTCAATCTCCTGACCTCATGATCCGCCCGCCTCAGCCTCCTAAAGTGCTGGGATTACAGGCATGCACCACTACGCCCAGCCGGTACAGATATATTTTTAAAAAATATTTTGAATTCACTGTTGATTGATCCATGGATGCAGAACCCATAGATATGGAGGGCCAAAGTGAATAGCATGTTGGTGAGAGAAAAGCTGGGGAAGGAACATAGGGAGTATTGGGATGGTCTAACTTGTAAAGTGACATGTGAGCAGAAATGTGATGGCTCTGAAGGAGCGAGTCGTGTGGCTCCTTGGAGGAAATACATCCTAGACAGAGGAGAGACCCTAAATTAGGAGTGTGAATAGCAAAGAAGAGGAATTTGCAAGGGAGAGAGGAGTAGGAAGAGTAGGAGGGGCCAGATCTTGTGGACCATTGTGAGACTTTAGATATTACTGAGTGAGAATGAAAGTTATTGGAGGCTTTCACCAGAGAACATGACTTGTAATTTCAAAGGTCCCCTACAGAAGGAGTAGTGAATGCTATAATAGAGTTTTGGAAAACATGCTTTTGTAGAGCCAGAGGGCATGCCTAATGCCTGGGCTTTCTGTAACCATTAAGAGCGTCATCTTGAAAGTCTTTCTCAAGCACAGCAGTGCGACCTCTGCATCCTAGACTGCCAGCTCACATATGGTATGTTCTTCCAACAATTCTTCCACACCGTGAGGACCCTCAACCCACTGACCTCTCATTATTTCACTATCTATCACTTTTGTCTTACTGTCTTTTCCTTCTCAGCTAGATTAGATGCCATGGTTGTGGCAGAAATTGTGAGTTCTCTGCCCAATATCTATTTCCTCACCTATGTTACTAACAGAACTGATTTTGCTCCATATGGCATTTGTCATAAGGAATAAGATTCCTCATTTCTGAGCCTTCCTTGAAGCAAAATATTTCCACATGTCCCATTTCTGTCCAGTTAGTACCGAGCAGCAGTCTACTGAGGGTTAGTTCCAGGGAATATTTTGCTTTTCTAATAAAGGGGATAATCACAGCTGGCATGTTCCTTTGCCCCTATTTCCCTTTCTACTTTCTTTCTTCCTTAAACACAGATATGACATCTGGAGCTGCAGCAGTCATCTTGCAACCATGGGATGACAAGCATGGATAAAAGGCAACAGCCTGATGGTTGTAGAGCAGAAAGAGAGAAAGGACTGGGCCCCCGATGGCTTCTCTGAGCAGTGGAACTACTGCGAGCAATTGACTGCCTCTGGCATGTGAGAATAGACCCCAGTAGGGTTTTCTGTTATGTAATGCTAACTGTCTTCTAACTGATTCAGTGGCTCAGCGCCAGTCTCTTGCAAACATCCTTGTCCATCCCTCCCTCCATCGTGCCTGGGAGACAAAACACAGGCCTGGTTAAAACTAACTAACTGCTCTGTATTTGCATCTCGGTAGCTAAATATAGATGCAGTACATCTCACAAGGTGCTTAGTGGCCTGATTTTAAATTTTTTTTTTTTTTTTTTTTTTTTGAGACAGTCTTGCTTTGTCGCCAGGCACCAGGCTGGAGTGCAGTGGCGCAATCTTGGATCCCTGCAGTCTCCGCCTCCTGGGTTCAAGCAGTTCTCCTGCCTCAGCCTCACAAGTAGCTGGGACTACAGGCACGTGTCACCACACCCAGCTAATTTTTGTATTTTTTAGTAGAGACGGGGTTTCACTTTCTCATCTCCCTTTATGCTTCCAGCACTCTTGTCTTCCCCTGCTTTCAGCTGATGATCTCCCTTCATACTCAATGAAAAAAATAAATGAAATCGAGTGAGCTCCTCCTCATTTTTTGTGTCAGAGTCTGCTAGCATCCCCGATGTTCCTCTCCCTCTTTCTTTGTAATCACACCCTTGATCTTTTTAGCTAGAAATATGGCTGTCCCATCTAGAGACCATATTTTCAAGCTTCTTTTGCAGTTGATAATAGCTATATGGCCAAGTACTGGCTAGTAAAATGTAAGGAGAGTATTATGGGTAGCTTTCAGGAAATGTTCTAAAAAGATAGAACTGGCTTGTGCCCTTTGATCCACCTCTCTTTGGCTCCCTGGGATGAATCTATAATGCTGAACTGTCTAGCAGCCGTCTTAGACCATGAAGAATGGTCCACATATTAGGATAGAAGAGTACTGAGCTAGAAGGAGTCTTATCCCTAACAATTTTATGACTTTGAAACCAACCCTGAACAACCTACCTCTGGAATTCAGATACATGAAAGGATTAAATTCTGACTTAATTAAACAATATTATTCTAGGTTTTGATTACATATAGACAAATGAATCCTAACCAAACGCATCAGTCTATGTCTAGATGTATATTTTGTGCCTTCTCTCTAATCATAATGGAAGTGTTCCTCTCCTATTGAGGCCAGCCTCTTATTAAGGCCTTAGCTTCTGCAGTTACTTCCTCTCATGAATCATCGGTTTCTCACTCCTCAGTCATTTAGAGATCTTTGTTTAACCAGCTCAGTTTCATCACTCTGGTCTTAGCCTGATTGTCTCCTCAGAGAGGCTATTCTTGACCACCATATCTAAGGTAGTTTCCTCTTGTTCTTTATCCCAATTATCCTAGTGTATTTTATTTAGAGCATTTAGGGCAGTCTGAAATTAATTTTATGTCTGTTTATGTGCTTCTTGTCTGATTCCTCACATACCTTCAAGAATGTAAGATCCACATGGGCGGGGGGCTTCATCTTTCCTGTTTCTAACACCTACTAGGCTCTCAATAAGTGTTTGAATGAATGAATGAATTTTGTTGAGACTAGAGAAGGAGAAAGAGAGGTCGGAGGAGAACTCCCAGAGTAAGTTGGGCCTGACTGAAGTTCAAGTTTGAATAAAAGTGTGACCAGAAGATGCTGAAGAGGGAAGAGGAAGACATTCCCAGAAGAGGGAACAGCATGCTCACTTGCAGAGGTGGAGAGAGAGTGTTGTATGTGAACACTGGTCATTCAGCATGAAAAGTACAAAGAGCTGTCAGGAAGGAATGGCAGGAGAAGGGGCTGGAAAGTAGGAATAGGTCAGATTACGCCACCCTAAGGGAAACTGGTGGAGGATTTTAAAGGTGAGAGACACATTCGAATCAGTGGTTAGAGGCAGGCTATCATGCAGAAGGTGGATTGGAGGCAAAGAGACCCATCTGAGGGACCATTAGAGAAGCTCTGTGTAATAATCAGTGAAGCAGTGATTATTACATAAAGTATCCTATCAGATCCTTTACCCACTCTAATCCCCACAGGACCAAAGCAGTGCCTGTGGGGATTAGAGTGGGTAAAGGGTCTGACAGGATGATAGAAAGTTGAATCAAGAGTGCGTCACCTAACATTTCTTTATAATGTGTCAGTATGTTGTGATGAAATGAGGCTTTGGAGTCAGAGAGGTAAATCAAATCTTGTCTCCTCACTTCCACATTGTGTGACCTTGAGAAGTCACCTAGGCAATTATCCTCACTGGCAAAGTAGTGACAATATCTTGTAGTGACTGGCAAAGAGTAACAAGTTCCTCTTGTTATTTTAGGGACCAGAGAATAAGAGAAAGACTAAGAGCCACCCACCTGTTCCGGTGCCTGGCACAAAATGGGACGTGCATAAATGTTAGCTCTCTCCCCTAACCTTTCTCTTATTCTTCAATTCAACTCCTGTAGGAATGAGAAAATAGGATGGGCACATCTGAATGGGAGTATTTAAGCCTTTAGGTTTTGTGAACCTCAGGCAGTTAGGCAGCAGCCGGGCTGTGGAGAAGCAGCATGGAGTTAAGTGATGCTATGACTGTGGAGGGCTTCTACTTTGTTGATCCTTCTAGCTCTAAAAGGAGACAAGAGCGGAGTTAACAGGGCATAGAATGTTAGAGCTGAATTAATAATAAAATAATGAATAATTACATTTTAACTACACCTTAATTTTCGTTGACACTTTATTAAGAAAATGTATTTCTGAATAGATGCAAAAATCCATACAGCCATCTCCCAGCTTTAACAATTAACATAATTTTTTCCATTCTAATTTCATCTATTCCCTCTTCAATTTTTTTTGGCAAAGTCTTAAAAAGCAAATCCCAGACATCATCTCATTTTACTTTATCATATATTATTTGGTAAAGATTTTAAAAAATAACCATTATCATCTGTAGCTAGTGAGAATAGAACCCAGTAGCATTTTCTGTTATATAATCTCAAATCTCTTTGAACTGATTCAGTGGTGCAGCATCACAGTCTCTCTCTTGCAAATATCTTTGTTCATCTTTCCCTCCATCATGCCAAAAATTTAACAACAGTTTACTAATATTGTATAATTTCCAGTCCATGTGCAATTTTCCCCAATTGTTTTTAAATTGTCACCTACAGTTGTTTGCATGAATCAGGATGCAAACAAGGTCCACACATTATAATTGTATCTCATTTTATCTAAACAGTTTCCCTCATTTAAAAAATGTCATTTAAAGATTTCTTGAGTAATACCCTACAAGCACAGGCAAACAAAGCAAAAATGGACAAATGGGATCACATGATGTTAAAAAGCTGCTGCACAGCGAAAAGAAACCATGAACAAAGTGAGACAACCCACAGAATGGGGAGAAAACATTTGCAAACTACCCATCTGAGAAGGGATTAATAACCAGAATATATCAAGAGCTCAAGCAACTCTAGGAAAAAAAATCTAATAATCTGATTAAAAAATGGGCAAAAGAGGCCAAGCACAGTGTCTCGAGCCTGTAATTCCAGCACTTTGGGAGGCCAAAGTGGGCGAATTATCTGAGGTCAGGAGTTCCAGACCACCCTGCCAGCATGGTAAAATCCCATCTCTACTAAAAATACAAAAATTAGCTGGGCATGGTGGCACACGCCTGTAATCCCAGCTACCTGGGAGGCTGAGGCAAGAGAATTGCTTGAACCCAGGACGTGGAGGTTGCAGTGAGCCAAGATTGTGCCACTGAACTCCCAGCCTGGGCAACAGAGCAACACTCTATCTCAAAGAAAAAAAAGAGGCAAAAGATGTGAATTGGAATTTCTCAAAAGAAGACATACAAATAACAAATGCGTGGCTTACTCTCACTGATCATCAGAGAAAAGCAAATCAAAACTTACAATGAGATATCATCTCACCCACTAAAATGACTTTGACTTTTATCTAAAGACAGGCAATAACAAATGCTGTCAAGTATGTGGAGAAAACAAAAACTTTCTACACTTTGGTAGGAAGGTAAACATACAACCACTATGGGGAACAGTTGGGAAGTTCCTCAAAAAACTAAAAATAGGCCAGGTGCAGTGTCTCACTCTTGAAATCCCAGCATTTTGGGAAGTGGGTGTGTCATTTGAGGCCAGGAGTTCAAGACCAGCTTGCCCAACATGATGAAACCCTATCTCTACTAAAAAATACAAAAATTAGCTGGATGTGGTGGTTCATGCCTGTTGTAATCTCAGCCACTTGGTAGGCCAAGGCACAAGAATCACTTGAAACCCGGGAGGCAGAGGTTGCAGTGAGCCAAGATTGTGCCATTGCACTCCAGCCTAGGTGGCAGAGCAAGAATCTGTCTCAAAAGAAAAAAAAAACAAAACTAAAGCTACCATATGATTCAGTGATCCCATTGCTGGGTATATACCCAAAAGAAAGGAAATCAGTATATTAAAGAGATATCTGCAGTCCCATTTTTATTGAAGCGAAGATTTGGAAGCAACCTAAGTGGCCATCAACGGATGAATAAAGAAAATGTGGTACTTACACACGATGCTATATGTTCAGCCATAAAAAAAGAATGAGATCCTGTCATTTGCAATAACATGGATAGATCATTATGTTAAGTGAAATGAGCCAGGCGTAGAAGGGTAGGATTCAGATGTTTTCACTTATTTGTGGGAGCTAAAAATTAAACAATTGAATTCACTAAGAGAGAGAGTAGGAGGATGGTTACCAGAGGCTGGGAAGTGTCGTGTGGGGGTGGGGGAGAAGTGGGGATGGTTAATGAGCACAGAAATATAGTTAAATAGAATGAATAACATCTAATATATCACAACAGGTGACACTGGCTGGTCACTCTGTTACACTCAACCATAATTTATTGTATGTTTAAAACTAAAATATATGTATTTTAAAAAATATGTAAAATAAAATGTATAACTGATTGTAATACAAAGAAAGGATAAATGCTTGAGGTGATGGATACCCCATTTACCCTGATATGATGTAATTATTACTCGTTGTAGGCTTGTATCAAAATATCTCATATATCCCATAAATATATATACCTACTATGTATACATAAAACTTAAAAATAAAAAATTTTAATGTCAATTATTTGTTGAAGAAACCAGGTCATTTGTCATATAGGTTCTTCCCACACTCTGGATTTATCTGATTGCAGTCCCATGGTGTCGTTTTGCATGTTCTTCTGTCCCTAGTATTTCTTGTAAACTGGTAGTTTTATCTAGAAGCTTGATTGTATTCAGATTCCCCTTTTTTTTTTTTTTTTTTTTGTACTTTAGGTTCTGGGGTACGTGTGCAGATCATCCAGGATTGTTGCATAGGTACACACATGGCAATGTGGTTTGCTGCCGCCTCTATCCCCCCATGAACTACATCTGGCATTTCTCCCCATGTTATTCCTCCCCAACCCTCCACCCCCGTGCTTTCCCTCCCTTGGCACCCTTCAACAGACCCCAGTGTGTAACGCTCCCCTCCCTGTGTCCATGTGTTCTTACTGTTCAACACCCACCTATGAGTGAGAACATGTGGTGTTTGATTTTCTTTTCTTGTATCAGTCTGCTGAGAATTATGGATTTCCAGATTCATCCATGTCCCTACAAAGGACACAAACTCATCATTTTTTATAGCTGCATAGTATTCTGTGGTGTATATATGCCACATTTTCCTTGCCATCCATGGGCATTTGGGTTGGTTCCAGGTGTTTTCGATTGTAAACAGTGCTGCTATGAACATATGTGTGCATGTGTCTTTATAATAGAATGATTTATAATCCTTTGGGTATATACCCAGTAATGGGATTACTGGGTCAAATGGAATTTCTATTTCTAAGTCCTTGAGGAAGCACCACAGTGTCTTCCACAATGGTTGAACTAGTTTACACTCCCACCAACAGTGTAAAGGTGTTCCTGTTTTTCCACATCCTCTCCAGCATCTGTTGTCTCCAGATTTTTTAATGATTGCCGCCATTCTAACTGGCATGAGGTGGTATCTCAATGTGGTTTTGATTTGCATTTTTCTAATAATCAGTGATGATGAGCATTTTTTCATGTTTGTTGGCCTCATTAATGTCTTCTTTTGAAAAGTGTCTGTTCATATCCTTCACCCACTTTTGGATGGGTTTGTTTTTTTCTTGTAAATCTGCTTTAGTTTTTTATAGATTCTGGATATTAGCCCTTTGTCAAATGGGTAGATTGCAAAAACTTTTTCCCATTCTGTTGGTTGCCGGTTCACTCTAATGACTGTTTCTTTTGCTGGGCAGAAGCTCAGGAGTTTAATTAGGTGCCGTTTGTCTATTTTGGCTTTTGTTGCCAA